>CAUYRT010052328.1:0-68865 GCA_963574885.1 Lepilemur ruficaudatus | reverse complement strand
TGGGCACTTAGGTTGATTTCATATCTTTGCAATTATGAAATGTGCTATGATAAACATCTGAGTACAGATAGCTTTTTTAGATGATGATTTCTTTTCCTCTGGGTGGGATTACTGGATCAAATGGTAGATCTACTTTTAGTTTTTTGAAGAATCTATATACCATTTTCCATAGAGATTATACTAATTTGCAGTCCCACCAACAGTGTATAAGTGCTCCTTTCTCTCTGCATCCATGCCAGCATCCATTGTTTTTTGATTTTTTTATAATAGCCATTCTGACTTATACTGAGCATTTTTTCATATGTTTGTTGGTCATTTGTCTATCTTCTTTTGAAAAAACTATGTTCATGTCTTTTGCCAACTGTTTAATGGGGTTGCTTGTTTTTTTCTTGCTGATTTGCTTAGCTCTCTGTAAATTTCGGATATTAGTCCCTTATCAATGTATAGTTTGTGAATATTTTCTTCCCTTCTGTAGGTTGTCTATTTACTCAGTCATCTTTTTTCTTTGCTGTGCAGAAACTAAACATGACAGCTGCTATATACATTTTACAGATAGAAATACACAGAAAAAAAATAATGTGAGTATTAAAGAGATGTTCGGGATATTTTATTCAATACAAAAATATTTTTAGTACATATATATCATGAAGGACAGACATTGTTAATCTATACTAGGGCAAATACTGATTAGTATAAAGGTGACACTATAGTATCTTAGTTAACTGGATGAGTTAAAAAAGTGTTTGAAGGTGTTGAGAAAATTTCGATGGAACCTAAGTATTTGGCCCATAACTCATACAATTTCATAGACATGGGACAATACCTAGAGATATCACCCAATATATATTTGACAATTCTATATGCTTTACATTTATAAATATTCCATCAATTATATTACCTCTTCTAGGTTTAAAAAAGAAAAATACATTTTTTATGTGAAGTATTTATGATACCTGTCAAATTTTTGAACTCACAGCCCTCATTAGCAAAAAATATTTTAATTAAATACAAACAACCAACTAAAGAAATGAGTAGCAATGTGTCATTTATAGCTAACTCATATTTTTCCAGATAAAATAGGCTGAAATGTGGCTAAAATATAAGACACCTATATGAAAATGAATATAAAAGTGAAAACTGCTAAATAAAAGTTGATACTTTGGATGGTTCCTTAGTGAAATCTTAGAACTGTAATTATATATAGTGATGAGAAACTGTTTTCCCCACTCTCCCTGAAAATGTATTTTAATATAACTGTAATTTGTTTAGTTTCTTATTTTTATGTTTTATAGTATCATAATGTTATAAAAATGAAAATGAAAACCACTTCTGTCACTTATAATCATGTTTGATTAGCGAATCAAGGCAATTTGATATGACACTTCAATTTAAAATTGTCTTTCACTATGTTTAATGTTTTACTTAATAAAGTGGAAAAAACATTCATTAGAGGCTTATTTTCGATGGAAAGTGAAATAAGTGGATCCATGAAACATGCATAGAGACAAAATTCACTCTACATAAATACCATGTTAGGATCTGTGGAAATAAAATTTGTGAGCAAGAGATTGCCTGGAAATCTGAAGATTCTAATATACGTCACTCAGATGAATGAGTTTCTCTCTTATTTGAGCATCAGAACAATGATTTTCATTGGTGGAAGACCATGTTTTCATTGGTGTCATAATAGATTGAAAAGGTTTATTTAATTTTTTTCTTCATAGTCACATCTTCCTTGTGCAGATTCTTATATACACTCAACATTGCTTGAGATACATGCATGCAACATTGTAGACATGATAAGTGTTGAGTAACACATTATAACTTATGCCATAGTGTAAGCATAATTAAATTATGAAAGATGTTTTTGGTCTGAAAGGTCCAGTAAAGAGCCTCATTGTTACCACCTGAATTCTAAAGCAGTTGAAAAATAAGACCAAATGGAGGCAAATGGGAGACAAAATATCTGCTTAATTATTGGTATTGCTCCCAACTGCAAATGTGGATTATATCTAAAGATAAACCAGCATCTTGATATTGAAACTCAAAATTAGGTGTTATTTCCAGCTATCAAAACTTTCTACCACAAGAATGGGATTTTTATGGCCAAGTTGACTATTTGAGCATAGCACATATTCTTTGCGGGTAGGTCCATTCTTAAAAGAGAGGGGGAGGCACTGGCCTAGCATGACCAGTTTTCATGTCAAACTCTTCAGTCTGATTAAGAAAACACATGAAGGAGGAATAAATGAGCAGGTGGACAGGCCAGAAATTTGCATAAGCTCACATAGAAGGAAACATCAGAATGGGGGAAAATTGTTTCTTCCAAACAAATAATACTGTTAACATTTTATACCAAAAATATAAGTACTCATTTAATCTTAAACTACTTAGGGTACAAATAGATACATTTCCAGGGTTGAATCTCACTTAAATACAAACAAACGTACACATGTAAAAACTCAGGTCATTAATTTGTGTAGTCAGTACATATTTATTGAGTGCTAACTGTGTGTCAAGCACTAGTAATACAAAAATGAAATTCACGTTTTCTGCCTTCAAGATATTTCTAATCCAGTCCAGGCGTAGCGGCTCACACCTATAATCCTAGCACTCTGGGAGGCCGACGCTGGAGGATCGTTTGAGCTCAGGAGTTTGAGACCAGCCTGAGCAAGAGCGAGACCCTATCACTACCAAAAAAATAGAAAGAAATTAGCTGGACAACTAAAAATATATAGAAAAAATTAGCCGGGCATGGTGGCACCTGCCTGTAGTCCCAGCTATTCAGGAGACTGAGGCTGGAGGATCACTTGAGCCCAGGAGTTTGAAGTTGCTGTGAGCTAGCCTGACGCCAAGGCACTCTAGCCTGGGTACAGTGAGACTCTGCCTCAAAAAAAAAAAAAAAGATATTTCTAATCCAGTAGAGAGACAAATTTTCAAGCAAACCAATGGAGCACGATGTTAACTGTCAAAGTCAAAATACATGCAATATGAAGTTGAACTTTGGAGGAGTAATTTCTGAATCTGAATGGATGGCAGGTAAGACTTTTCATAAAAAGCAGTATTTGAGTTGAGACTTGAGAAGTGTGAAGCAATTTGCCAGTTAGAGAATTTAGGGATAGGTGTTTTCTTTAACCTAAAGAAGAATCTGATGTTCTGAAGCATGAAAAAGTCTCTGTTGGGGAGGCTGAGGACCCACAAGTGGTTGGATTGTAAACTGAAGTTAATAAAAATAGAAATAACCCCAAACTTATATTGTACTAGGAAGTTTGATACATGTTTTGTGTGGATCATTTCACTTATCTCCATAGCAGCTCTAAGAATTAGTTACTATAACTATCCCCATTTTATTGATGAGAAATGTGAGGCTTAAAGAAAGTTAGTGGTGAGCCTGGGATGCAATCTCAGGTAGCTTGCCTCCAAAGTTGTGGCATGGCTACTGTGCTATTAATATTTTTGCCTCTGAAATGGGAGGGATAAGGGATGAAAGTAGATGTGCAGATGGAGACTACATCCTAAAATGACTTGTAGCTCATGATTAGGAATTTACATTTTATTCTGTGATCAACATGGATATATTTACATTATGATGGGCAAAATCTTCATAGAAGATAGAAGCTTATTCTATAAAAATATTTTTCTCTTATCAAATACTTATTCATAAATTTATAAATTAAAAAAAAGAAACCTATTTATAGTTAAAAAAATAAAGAACAATTCTAACATGCCTGTACAAATCAGAGTGCATTTATTGTACCTCTTAATGCAAATGACACTGTCCAAGGATTCATTTAAAAAGAATACCACAGTTGTAGATACTGTGTCTATTCTTATTCCACACAATTGAATACAAATGTTAGTAGCCTTTAGTCAAGAAAACTCCCAAATCATTTGGTCAATCATGTATACGAATTTAAATCATTTATTTATTATCAAATACTTATTGGGTATATAATACGTGACAGGCACTGTTTTAGGCAGTGGAGTTACAGTAATAAATGAAACACACAAAAATCCCTGCCTTCATAAAGCTTACATTCTAATAGAACAAGACAACAAAAACACATAACTATTAATGTATTTTTTCCCTCTATAAGAATGTAAGCTTCGCAACACATAACTATATAAAACATGTAGGATGTCAAATGATAAGTGATATGGAGACAATGAAGAGGATGGGGTGGATAGAAAAGGCAGGAGGGTTATAATTTTAAATGCAATGTTGAGGAAAGGCTTACTAAGACAGTGTCATTTGAGTAAAGACCTGGAGATGAGGGGCTGAGCCATGTGATGAGCACTCTAGGCAGAGGGAATAGCAAGCATGAAAGGCACAGAAGATGAGCTGTTGTGATTGGCCTTGAGGAGTTTATGAGACTAAACACATGTTAATAATAAATCACAAGATTCTGTAAGAGGCACTGTAATTTCGTGTGATGAAAGCAGGCTCTGGTGTCCACCTACGTTGGTTTGAACCCAAGTCCCTCTTCTTACCTATTGCTTTATCTTGGACAAATAACTGAGCCTTTCTGCTTCATTACCAACAAAATATAAATAACAATAGTACCAACTATAATATTGTTATGAATTAGACAGAACAGTGCCTCCCATATTATAAGTGCATAGGAAATGCTAGTTGTTCAGAAGAAAATTGCCATCATATGTTATATTCAAAGGGTACTTTACTATTTTCAAAGGACCTTTTCAGACATCTTATATTATTTTGAAATTAAGTTATGGAAAGCAATTATTATTAATCTTATTTTAATAATGAGGAAATAGAAGACAAGAGGGTTAAGTTACTCATTCAAGGTCCTGTTATTGCTGTGTATTAAAGCTGGAACAAAAACCTAGTATTTCTTTCTAGTTTATAGACTTTACCTGCTTTCCACTCCAGGACCACACTTCCCAGGGGAATCAACTAATCCCAAGAGTTATGCAGATGTGGGAAAATCCATCCAAAGCAAGTGGAATCTGGAAAATAGACAGAATAAATGCTGACAGAAAGGGGGATGTGGTCATTTCGAGCAAGAAGAAAGAGAATTATTCTTCAGAAAACTTACGAGATGTTTTAATGGGGGCTGTGGAAATAAAGTGATGGGATAACAGTGATTAGATCACTTTGAAGCAGAAGATTTATGTTTAGATGTACAGGGAACTAGGCACCAACCATAGACAAGTTGAGGCCAGATGGCAGAGAACTTTAAATGTCAAGCTAAGGCATTTGAATTTTATTTTTGGCATAGAGAAGCCATTGACAGTTTTTAAGTAGAAGAGTGATATATGAAAAAAATGTGCATTTTTTTAGGGAAAAAAAATTGATAGAATGGATAGGAGACAGGGAGGAAACAGAGAAATGAAGACCTATTCAGAGAACGTTAGAAGTAATCCAAGGGAAATATAAAATATTCAGAGGTCCATATTAAGATAAATTAGCCCAGCTAAAATTAAATTAATTTCAACACAAAAGCTTTCTATTTGTTAAAGCAAACTACCCTATTGGAAGTTTAGTTATTTCCAGGTGCCTCAGGTGGGGCATATGCATGCCACAGTCTCCTTACTGGAACATTTTGCCTGTGTGCTGCTCTGAGTTTCAGATGGTGACAGTTTGAGTGTGATATGTTGCATATGCTGCTTTGGAAACATATAAGGAGACATCAAATACACATGCCATGCAATGCATAACTTAGAAGAAAGAAGATATTTTTCTTTCTGCATAAGCAGCTGTGCTTAACACTTTGTGGAGTTTGAAATGCCCCACTGTCTCTTCTATCGGCTGCAGTAACAGCACCCACAGGGAAGCACCGTAGCAGCTGGCCATGTAATTCCCAGGGAATGCAAAGCCCTTTATGGAGGGGGGAAAGTGGTCCACTGGGAAGCAAAGCATAGGTGAGGAGAGAACCGATAACCAAATGTAATATGAACTGTCACATCCAAGATTTACACTTATTCCTCTCTTTTTTACCTAGTTTGTTAATAGCTTAAAATAAAACAAAATATAGATTTTGGTAGCTTGTGTCCTCTTTGTCATTCAATTTGAGGAATCTTTTGATTTCTGCCTTAATTTCATTATTGACCCAATAATTATTCAGCAGTAGTTTGTTTAATTTCTATGACTTTATGTAGAATTGAGTGTTTCTCTTGGAGTTGATTTCTGGTTTTACTCCACTGTGGTCTGAGAAGATACATGGTATCATTTCTGTTTGTCGAATTTGTTGAGACATATTTGGTGGCCTAAGATATAATCAATCTCAAAGAATGTTCTATGTGCTGATGAAAAGAATGTATATTCAGTAGTTTTTTGGTCAAGTGTTCTATAAATGTCTGTTAGGCCCATTTGTTCTAGAGTCCCATTTAAGTCCAGTGTTTATGTATTTATTTTCTGCTTGGATGATCTGTCCAGTTCTGTCAGTGGGGTGTTGACTGCCCCAGCAATTATGATGCTGCTATTTATCTCTTTGCTTAGATCTAGTAGGATTTGCTTTACGAATCTGGATATTCCTGCGTTAGATGCATAAATATTTAGAATTGTTATGTCTTCTTGATTAATTGCTCCCTTTACCATTATATAATGGCCATATTTGTCTTTCTTCACTATTGTTGATTTAAAGTCAATTTTATCTGATATGAAAATGAATACACCTTCTTTTTTTTGGTTTCCATTTACATGGAATATTTTTTTTTCCATTATTTCGCCTTGAGTCTGTATGAGTCCTTGTGGGTTAGATGTGTCCTGGAGATAGCTGATGCTTGTGTTATATTTTTTCATCCATTCAGCCAGCCTATGTTTTTTGAGTGGAGTGTTCAAACCATTCACATTGATGGATAGAACTGATACGTGGGATGCTGTTCTGTTCATCCTGTTGGGTAGTACCTTATTTCTCCTGTGCTATTGTTTTATATGAGCTATAAGCATTAGCTTTTGGGTTATTTTATACTGGTGGGTGTCTATTGTGCTGATCCATGAATAAATTGGTTCTGAGTATTTCCTGCAGGGCAGGTCTGGTCCTGTCAAATTCCCTCAGTGTTTTCTTGTCTGGAAAAGTCTTTATATTTCATTCATATATGAAACTTAGTTTTACAGGATACAAAATTTTAGGCTGGCAGTTGTTCTGTTTAAGAAAACTGAAGATGGCTCCCCATTCTCTTCTGGCTTGTAAGGTCTCAGTTGAGAAGTCTACATTTAGCCTGATGGGCTTTCCTTTGTAAGTCACTTGATATTTTTGCCTCATGGCTCACAGGAATTTCTCCTATGTGTTGACTTTGGCCACTCTGATGACTATGTGTCTTGGTTATTGTCTCTTTACAATGAATCTTTGAGGTGTTCGTTGAGCTTCACGTACCTAGCTATCAATATCTATGGGATTCAGAGAAAGCAGTCCTAAGGGGAAAATTTGTAGCCTTAAATGACTACATAAAAAAGACAGAGAGATCACAAACCATAATCTAATGATACCTCTTAAGGAACTAGAAAAGGAAGAGCAACCAAACCCAAAGCCAGCAGAAGAGCAGAAATAACTAAGGACAGAGGAGAACTAAACAAAATGGAAACAAAAGCAACATAAAGGATCAATGAGATAAAATTTGGTTGTTTGAAAAGATAAACAAAATTGACAGGCCTCTTGCCAGTATTAACCAGGAATAGGAGAGAAACGACCCAAATAAGCCAATCAGAAATGAAAAAGGAGATATTACAACCAACACCACAGAAATAACAAATATCATCTGTGAATACTATGAAAATGTCTACTCATATAAACTTGAAAACATAGGGGAAATGGACAAATTGCTGGAAACACACAACCCCCCAAGACTCAATCAGGGAGAAATAGAACTCCTGAACTGACCAATAATGAGCAACGAGATTGAAGTAATTAAAAAAACATTCCAACAACAACAAGAAAAAAGCCCTGGACCAGATGGATTCACAGCTAAATTTTACCAGACCTAAAAAGAAGACCTGGTATCCACACTGCAGAAATTATTCCATAACATCAAGAAGGAGGGAATCCTCCCCAACTCAGTCTATGAAGCCAGTATCTCCTTGATAGTAAAGCTGGGAAAGGACACACAAAAAAAGAAAACTGCAGACTAATATCTCTTATGAATATAGATGCAAAAATCCTCAATAAAATACCAGCAAACCGAATTCAGCAGCATACCAAAAAAATAATCAACCATGACCAGGTAAGCTTCATCCCAGGAATGCAAGGATGGTTCAACATACATAAATCAATAAATATGATTTACCATATAGACAGAAGCAAAAACAAAGACCATATGATCACCTGAATAGATGCAGAAAAAGCATTCAAGAAAATTCAGTACCCTTCATGATAAAAAGCCTCAACAAACTAGCTATAGAAGGAATATTTCTCAAAATTATAAAAGCCATATATGCCAAACCCACAGCCAACATCATACTGAAAGGGGAAAAACTGAAAGCATTCCCATAAGAACTGGAACAAGACAAGGGTTCCCACTGTCACCACTTTTATTCAACATAGTGCTGGAAGTCCTAGTCAGAGCAAGCAGGCAAGAGAAGGAAATCAAAGGTATCCAAATTGGGAAAGAGGAGGTCAAACTATCACTTTTTGCTGATGATATAATCTTATATCTAGAATACCCCAAAGACACCACCAAGAGACTCCTGGAATTGATAAATAAATTTAGCAAAATCTCAGGTTACAAAAATCAATGAACACAAATCAGTAGCATTCCTATACATGAATAATAGTCAAGAGGAGAGTGAAATCAAAGACTCATTACCATTCACAATAGCTCCAAAAAATAAAATACCTAGGAATATACTTAACCAAGGAGATGAAAATCTCTACAAAGAGATTTACAAAACATTGAGGAAAGAAACTACAGACCACACAAACAAATGGAAAAACATATCACGCTCATGAATCAGTTGAATCCGACATCATTAAAATGTCCATACTACTCAAAGTGATTTACAGATTCAGTGCAATTCCCATTAAAATACCAGTATCACATTTTATAGATTTAGAAAAAATAATTCTACATTGTGTTTGGAATCAGAAATGAGCTCAAATATCTAAAGGAAGCTTAAACAAAAAGAACAAATCTGGAGGTATCACTTTATCAGACTTCCAACTATACTACAAGGCTATAGCAACAAAAACAGCACTGTATTTTTACAAAATCAGAGACAGACCAATGGAACAGAACAGAAAACCTGTATATAAACCATCCACATACGGCCAGCTGATCTTTGACAAAGCAGACAACAATATTCACTGGGGGAAAAAAGCCCTACTTAATAAATGGTGCTGGGAAAATTTGATAGCCACCAGCAAAAGAATGAAACAGGATCCACATCTCTCACTACTCACAAAAATTAATTCAAAATGGATGAACAACTTAAATGTAGGACATGAAACCGTAAGAATGCTAGAAGAAAAGGTTGGAAAAACTTTTATAGTTATCTGCCTAGGCAAACAATTTATGAAGATGAGCCCAATAACAATTATAGCAACAATAAAAATAAATAAAAGGAACTTGATTAAATTAAAAAGTTTCTGCACAACTAGGGAAATAATCAAATAAGCAAATAGACAACCTACAGAATGGGAGAAATATTTGCAAGCTATACATCTGATGCAGTGGTCCTCAACCTTTTTGGCACCAGGGGCGGGTTTCAAGAAAGACAATTTTCCATGGAATGTTGATGGGGTGTGGGGTGTCATGGGTGAGGGGCCAGGTGTGGTGCAGAGCTCAGGTGGTGATGCATGGCCCATTTCCTTACAGACTACGGACCAGTAATAGGCTGCCATTTGGTGGTTAGGGACCACGGCGATAAAGGACTAATAATCAGAATCTACAAAGAACTCAAGCAAATCAGCAAGAAAAAAACAAACAACCCCATTAAAAAGTGGACAAAAGACTTGAACAGAAGCTTTTCAAAAGAAGACAGACAATGGTCAATAAACATCTGAAAAAATGCTCAACATCACTAATCATCAGCGAAATGCAAATTAAAACCACAAAGAGATATCACCTTACCCAAGTTAGAATGGCTTTTATTAAAAAGTCCAAAAACAATAGATGATGGCATGGACGCAGAGAGAAAGGAACACTTATACACTGTTGGTGGGGCTGCAAATTAGTACAACCTCTATGAAAAACAGTATGAGGATTCTTCAAAGAACTAAAAGTCAACCTACTATTTGATCCAGCAATCCCACTACTGGGTATCTACCCAAAGGAGAAGAAATCATAAGACACATGCACTTAAATGTTTATTGCAGCACAATTCACAATTGTGGAAATGTGGAATCAATCCCAGTGCCCATCAATTCACAAGTGGATTAACAAAATGTGGTACATGTATACCATGGAATACTACTCAGCCATGAAGAAGGATGAATTAAGGCTTTTTGTAACAATTTGGATGGAACTAGAGACCATTATCCTAAGTGAAGTATCTAAAGAATGGTAAAGCAAACACTGCATGTACTCACTATTAAATTGGAACTAACTGATGAGATACATGTGCACAGAAGGAAATAAAATTCAGTGGAAATCAAGCAGGGTGGAGGTGAGAGGAGAGGATGGGTGAAAACCTACGTAACAGGTACAATGAACACTATCTGGGTGATGGGCACACTTATAACCCTGATTCAAGCATAACAAAAGTGATCCATGTAACCAAAAACATTTGTATCCCATAATATTTTGAAATAACAAACAGAGCAAAATAAAAATGAAACAATTGCATATTTATGGCTATCCTTTATCATTTCTTGGTGTGTCCTAGTGCCAAATAATTGAATAAGGCATTGTTTACAATGACAACTAGAGAAATAAGTTATTTTACTGGACTCATAAAAAGTGTCTGTTAATTAGCTTGAAAAATAATGTCTTTTTCAGGCCTGCAGTCATTCCTTGTCAGGTTGGAATCTCATTAACTCTCACCAGGTAAGTAAGGACTGACCTTCCAGCACAGTGTGGAAAATCTCAGAGGCTTCCTCAAGCAGCACTGGATGCTAAAGCTCTCTGTGATGATGAAAGAATCCAAATTGCTGAAGGTAGCAGTGTGGCCCCTTTCATAGGGAAATTCATACTGAGATAAATATCAACCACAATTCTCCGTGAACATTGTCTACTAATTCCTAACACAATAAAAGCATTTGGTATAAACAGACAAATGTTTTCTGTCTTGTCTGAATTTCTTTTAAAGTCTTGGAACTTGACTCAGGTTCACAGCAATTAATCCAGTTTCACTTTACCTTGGATAGAGATTGTTTTCTTCCACAAGTAACTGATTAAATTTCAAAGTCTCAGAAGCCACTTCATTTTGAGATTAAGCACAAATGGTAGGACTATGGAGAAATTATCTGGAACACAATTGTTGAATAATCCTGTGCATTTTTCTGATTCGCTTTTGATGTAGTGGTGGTTCCATTTCCATTTTGGGGTACATTTCCATTTGAAGTAGAATAAATAAGGAAGAAGAAAGTATCCAGTAGAGAGGAAGAAAAAGAGAGAAGGGATAGATAGGAAAATAAAAATAAAGAAAGAGGGAAAATGCCCAGAGGCAAGAGTAAGTGAGAAAAGAAAATGAATATAAATACAAACAGAAGAGAAGAGAGTAAAGGCTTATTATACTATTAGTATCCTAGCCTAGCTGGCACTTAACATTTGCCTATTCGTAGAGTTTAAATAGCTTCCTGGCTTTCCTCGGATAGTAATTAGTGAAGAACAAATGGTTATCAACGTTTAGTTATTCTGGGTAGCCGAAGTCACTTGGTGCTTCCATTAAAGATGATTCAGAACCAGTGAAAAATGGCAGGCTAGAGTATTTTCATTTACTTTGTGAATTATTTATAAATGAGGTGGAATACACAAGTTGAATGAAACTCTGCTCTATGTACTTCCACTCCTCTTAAGAAAGTCTCTTCAACCAGTATGATTTTTTGGGTCTAATGTAACACTTCATTGGAATTTCTTTCTCTGATGCTCCAAGTCGTCAGAACATCACATCAGTATGCCTGAAAGAGAGTTCTGTAGGTCAATTCATACTTTGGCCCCTTCCAGTCATTGACGGAGTTACTGCGGTCAATGGAATTGTCCTCGGGATGACAGCCAGAGAGCGTGCCTAGGCCAAGATAAATGCATTAGAAAGCAAAAGAGGAATGCAGCTCAATGGGCAGTGAAAATCAATTGAGAGCAAATTGGCCCATTTTTGCCTCACTGACTTGTACTGTCCATTAAGCCCTATTTGCTGGTTCATGGTTGTTCACTTCATTTGCTTTCTAATCCTGTTTTTGCCAGCTTGGCGCATCTCCAGGTTAGTGCAATCCCGTTAATTGCCATCGCCTGCTACTGACTTACTGTGACACAGGCCTTATCACCTCATTACAGGGATTGGACATGAAATTCTACACATGAAACTCAGCTTGAAGCCTGGTTTGTTTAGGATTGGGACTTAAATCAGACATGATCTCACAGCTTCTTGGGAATGGAGATTTTCCATGTCCTCATACCTCCAAAGGAGCTGGGAGTTGCTTTAGCTCATTTGACTTTTACACAGTCTTATTGCCACTGTGACTACTGTAGGCGAAAAAAAGTTGGGAGAGTGGAATATTCTATGCTGCGAGAAAGTTTTAGGAATTTTCTTTCCAAATAGAATTCAGACTCCCTGAGCACTGGGTACAGAGTGGTATTGGTGAATTTATCACACTGTGTTGTAACTGTCGGTCAGTTTTTTCAATAGTTAGCTTCTCAAGGGCAGGAACGCAATGTATTTTTATTTTATGTTCCCATCAGCTAGTACAGTGCTGGTCAATAATAATTTGTTAATTGAGTGCACAACACAGCATTTATTGAGCACCTACCAGGAACTGACTCATTCTCGAATCAAACGTACGGGGCAAGTAGTATCACTCCAATATTCTTGATGATGGTATTAAAGTTCAAAGAGTCACGTGTCTGTGATTGGCAAAGCTGTAATGAAAGCTCAGAGTGCCTGACTCCAAAGGCCTTAGCTTTTTTCTTCCATTTATATTTTAAAAAGGCTTAATAAATCTGATTTCATAATGAGACCATTAGAAAATGAATCATGTAAATCAAAGCATCTTTTGGTAAACTGAAGATGACTTGTACAATTTTTGTCTTCATAAAATTTCTGCATATGTGGAAACATTGAAAATCACATACAAATCTGATTTTATGACATATCTCATTTTTACTTAAAATGCCAAATTTAAAAAATCCCTGCTCTTTTGAGAACACTTTATTTTAGTCCCTTATTTTCCTATCCCCTTAAATGGTCTAACTGGTTATTCAAAGAAAAAATCAGTTTGGTACTGGACTTGATATTCAAGTTGAAAATTCAATCTCTCAAAAAATATCTAGTAACTTTGTTTTACGAGTGGAGATCACTGTCAGATGACTCTCTTTCAGTTACTTAATGATTGGGACTATAATGGTCTATCATTTCGTTTCTGAGTCAAAATATTAATATAATAGACTACAGAACCACTGTGTTGCATGGAATTACACCAGTGTGTTAGCCTTCCCCAGCACTTATACATGTATGTATGACTCCAGGATCCCACACAAAGACTGTATATATTTTCTCCAAACTTGACGTGATGAGCTCCACATGGCTTCTGTTCCAGTCTTAGTATTCTGGACAGACTCCAATTTTAGGAATTATTTTCTGTTACCCAAGTTCCTCCTTCAGTTTCGATTGGATACATCCCTCTTTTCTTCGTGTCTTCAGCTTTTGCTCATTGTTGCTTCACAAGGTTTGATAACTATTTCTTTGTGATTATTAATATTTCTTGGTTGAAATAATCAAAGTACCCCCCTTTCTCACTTATTTAATGTGTGAAAAATTGAACTTAGAACAAAGAGACTCAATCAGTCAACCAGTAATCTTTTTTTTGTCATCCTTGCACAAAGTTGGGACACCGAGTTTATATGTTTACAAATGTTTTCTGATCTTTTTATTTTCACCTTCTTGCAAACTCACTTTCTTGTTCATCGTTCAAGTTCATATCAAGTTTCTAATTGTGAAAAAAACTGTATTTTTAAATGCAATTATCCTTCATTTTAATTCTGTTGCTGCTGCCTTTAAACTGATTGTTCAAAGTTATGTAAAATGTCTCTACTTTTTTTTTTTTTGGTCTCAATGGCAAATATCCAGCTTCTTAGGGGTAGGAAAACAGTCCACAGTGTTTATCCTGCAACATGCTACTTTCTATCAGAGTTCCACAGTCATTTTCAGTTTTGCAGCTCAAAATTCCATCGAACATTTTTTTAATAACTTCCTTTCGCTTTTTCAAAAAAAAATTAGTGTTATGTACCAAAGGTGCATAAAAATGTCTGATAACTTTTAGCACATCTGCCTTTGCACAATCAGGAGCTTTATTAGCCTGCGGTTTCTTTTCACCTTGCTACATCTATCCGTCTATACGGACTGTGTAGTTCCAATAGTGAGGACATGAAAAGACGGCAGGGACAAACACCCCATGAAAATCAAACTTTGCCTTACTTTCTGTGACCTTGATTATTTATTTACCCATTTATTAAACAAACATGTTACTGACCATCTACTGATGACAGCCTCTGCTTTAAGATTTTTTGGTAAACACTGCTTTTTTCGACCATTTATGTGTAATTTTTGAATTAGTAATTCATTATTTGGTCTAGCCTCAGTTACCTTCTTAATCCCACAAGCAAAATCTGAATTGCAGAAGATTCTCTTCCTGAAAACTCTCTTGACTGTCACTGAAGATTTCGGTTCTTATGTTCAGGAGGTACAACGATTTTCGTCTGAACCTAACACAAACAAAATGTTTTAATGATATCTATACTATCTAATATGGTGGTCTCAGCTCAGACAGCTTGCTTTTGCAAGCACTCTTGCAAATCGAAGGCATACACCTGTGATAACTTTTCATTCAGCCAAGATACATACATGGTATTTAAACTAGATCAGACCTTCTAAAATGAAATGGAAGCTGGCTTTGTTGCTAAGCAGATGCTGTACCATCAACTGTGAAACTAGCTTTCCTGGTAAAGCCAAGCGAAAGGCTTGATTTCTATTATTTGAATTGTACATTGAGTTATAGAACTCCAGGCTTAAATTCTGCATATATGATTTTTTGCTGTTTTAAACAAAAATAGTCTAGTTAAGTGAGCAGCTAGTGAACTGAGATATTTATATGCAAGTATATGCATATTTACATGGCATAAAAAGAGATTTGGACATGGTGTAAGTTTTTTCAACATAATACTTATAAGTAAGATGCTTATAATTATAATCCTTATGAGCAGGATAGTCCCTAGAGGTCTATGTGAGGAAATAATTAAGAAAAGTAGATGCAGAGAGACCCTCAAGGGAAATATTATTCATGGTATATTTTAGTTCTCTAACAAGTGAAAATAATATTGTTGGGGTAGACTTCAAAATAATTTACAAAATCAAAATTTTATTTTGATTTATTAGAGGGAAATTTATTGGTTATTTGATTTCATTTCAGATGACTTAGACAAGCAGAATATTAGAAAGAGAAATAGAAAGTAAGGTATTTTCCCCTTGTTATTTCTAAACAAAATTAAGAAAATGATGTTGATGTGACCAGATATGGATATTTTCACACACAATTTCCATTGTTTTATTTAATTCTAATGCCAATTTCAGAATTCTAAGAGTTCAATAAAGAATAAGACCCCTAAACTTAAGGAATATAAAAGGTCTCACACATATGGAAGCTTGTGCAATAAGAAAAATCCTGAAATCATCAATCAAAAAAAATCCTTACTTAAATACTATAAGAAAATGAAGAATAAAATGAAGTTTATAAAGACATGGCACTTTCAAAAGTTTTTTACTCTTCTTTGCAACTTTAAGGTTATCAAAATCAAAGATTCTAAACACATGCCATTATAATTTTTATAAATGTGCTTATGAATACATTTACAGCTTTAATTGCAACATACATAACACATAAACAGATTGCCAAATACGTTCTTGAGTTCAGTAAATCCAAGAACTAAAATTAAAGCTTAAAGCTTCTTCATAATAATTAATTTGGTTAAATTTAGATATTTTGCACCACACTGTGATCTTCAAATAAGAAGCTTTTAGAGATATTAAAATTACTTTTTTAATAATTATTAATTGTTGCATCTAGTGAATTTGATGATTAAGATTTTTGGTATTTTAAAAAATGTGTGCATGAAAGGATCCATTTATTTGAAAGCCTATAGTTAATTCAGTAGGCATCAGAAAGTTAGGACTAATGAACTGTGATATTTTGTGACATTTCATTAATAAGGTTTTTTCTCTCTTCTTAAATAGTTTTTGTATATATAGCAATTTTTTGGCAAGTTATGATCAACTAGTGACTAATTTCCTCTTTCATCCCTATATTCAAGAAATGTAAAATGTCTTTATGTCATAACCAGAAATGCTCTTTTGGCAACTTCTTTAAGAATATTTTCATGTCTACATTATTGGATGGAGAAGGAAGACAAAAATATTGTGGATAAATTGGTCTAAATATTTGTGAAGCAATATTTGATGAGAGGACATTAAAACCTAAGGGGTCATACAAATACAATCTTTTATCAATAGGATTATATCCCACAATGTTTAAGACCCTACTTGATAATGTGACTAAAAAATTTTTATCTTGATAACTTAATTAAATTATGCTTCAGGTCTTAAAGCTGTTGGTCAAAACTTAAGTAATCTGTACCAAAAAGTATTTGGAACTGTTGACAGCTACTTAAAATACCATGAAATTAGATCTCTATCATAATTTACAGATGCTGAAATTTCTCAATTTACTATAATGCAATCAAGCTACAGATTTTGAAGGCTTTTGAAAACAATTATATTAATTAGTATAGGTACATAACAGTTGTATACATTTATAGAGTACATGTGATGCTCTGATACAGGCATATAAAGTGTATTAATCAAATCAGGGTAATCGGAGTATCCATCACCTCAAGCACTTATCATTTCTTTGTGTTAGGAACATTCTGATTCCATTCTTCTATTTCAAAGTATACCATAACTTATTGTTGATTATAGTCGTTTTGTTGTGCTATCAAATATTGTTTATTCTATCTAACCATCTACCAATATTTTTGCACCCATTAGCCATTGCTGTTTCACTGCTCCCTCCCTGCTACCTTTCCCAGCCTCAGTAACCATCATTATACTCTTTGTCTCCATGGTATCAATTGTTTTGCCACTTGTTCCCATTTCTACTAGCAGTCAATACTATAATGCCTTGTATAATATTACTATAAGCACTTGATCAATATTTGTTGCTTGTCTAAATCATCATGGCTGCATTGAAGAAGTATTTGTTTTTCTTTTTCTTTACTTTTCAATTTTCTAATGACAATAAACATAACAAACATTGGTGTTGAGCAAAGTGTGAAGTATAAGGCTAATGCCAAAATTTGAAATTGGAGTTTCTAGTGAAATAGTAAAACTTTGCTACCACACTATAGCATAGCTGGGTCAGAATGAGGTAAGTAGACAAATCCAAACTGCATGGGACAAGTGGGTACACTTCTGACTGCGAAGCTAAAATAATCTAGGACAGAGCCAGTGATTTGCCGGGACACAGCTGTCCAAGTCCTGCAAGTTGTTTAGAGCTGAATCTCTGATGACAAAGCAGGGCCCTACTCGGATGGGCAGTTCTGACATTCTAGTAAATGTTAGATGTTCTGAAGATCAGTCTGTATATAAGAGATTAGATGAACAAAGATTATTATTATTATTTTTGAAACAAAGTCTTAGTCTATGTCTCCTGTTAGAGTGCAGTGGCATGATTATAGCTCACTGCAACCTCAAACTCCTGGGCTCAAGCCATCCTCCTGCCTCAGCCTCCAAAGTAGCAGGGACTACAGGCACGCACCACCATGCCCGGCTATTTTTTTCCTATTTTTAGTAGAGATGAGGTCTCTCTCTTGCTCAGGCTGGTCTTGAACTCCCGAGCTCAACCAATCCCCCTGCCTTGGCCTCCCATAGTGCCAGGATTACAGACGTGAGCCACTGCATCCAGCCAAGGATTATTTTTAAATCTCTATAGATGGCAAGAGAAAATAATTAGTGCCAGAAAGGGAAAGGAAAATGACATTTGCCTAGTACCTACTCTGTGACTGCTCCTGCTTAAGATTTTTATTTCTTCAGAGACTCTCCACTATAAAGATGAGGAAATTGAAGCTCAAGGTTTGTGATAAAATAAAATCACAAAAGTAACATGCTTAGATCAACCTTGCTGCTACTTATAACCATTCAAAAATTTTAACAGATTCATAAACCTGTTTCCTGAAGTGGAATCTGTTGTAATTTGTAAATCCTTTAAGTCAATTCTTGCTAAATGCCGGTGGTTTACATGTATAAACCATGTAGTCCTATCATGGACTGACTTGCTTAGAGGGCGGTGCGAGACTGTTAGAGTGGAAGTTAGCTCTTTCAGTACACAATCTAGCCTTTTAGTTTTTGGGAAGCCGCGAAGTCATATAGCAGAAAAGTTGTATTATATTCCCAATCCTGGTATTGGTAAAGCTAAAATGACAAATTTGTATCTATTTCTTTGCCTTTATACTATTCTATATCAATAGTAAATTAGATGATTGTAAGGTACTTGAAATTGAGATCATGACTTTTTTTTGGCATTAATTTTTTAGCACCAATATATGTTCAGTGCAAATGTGGCATTTGCTACTATTTGGTTGACTAACTAGTTTATTCAACAGATTTTTAAAAACTCTTTTTATGTGATAGATACTGTGTTGGAAAAATGGAAATAAAAAAGAAATGATGCTTGTTCTTGAGATTATATAATATGAGTCTAGATAGACAACAGAAATACTTAATAGGCCATACGCTGTGTATATAGAGGGGCCATGTGAGCTAATGACAGGAAGGCTGCGATTAAGTTTTGGTTTTGTACAAGTTAGTCTCACTGAATATTTATATGCTCATCTGTAAAACACAGATACTACCTAATAAGCTTGTTGTAAGGCTTCAGTGAGAACACTTATATGAACATTTAGTCCTTACTAGGCATGCAAGACATGCTGCTACTACCAAATACTATGCTATAACTATTATTATTACTATAGAAGTATACACAAAGTGCTATAATTCTGCCTAAGTGGATCATAGAAGATACTGCTAGGTGGAGATATTAGAAGGGATTTTGCAGTAAGAACAGTAATATATTCAATGAACAAAGAAATATGGAAGCATTATAAGCACAGTGAACAATTGGTGCAAATACAGACTCATGTTTTTTCAGGCTTGAAAAAGTTAAACTACGCATTTGAGTGGGTGGTAGGTTTGCTAGTCCTGTGCTGAAGGTAGCATAAACTCAAAGTCATTAACTGACTCGCTCTGAGAAGAGGAAACTGTCTGTGCGTGGTAGGGGGGCGGTCATGTGTGTCGCACTCTGCTTTGAACTTATTTGAACTTGGTCCTCTCCAGGAGAATAGGAGAAATCTTCACAGATGTATTATAGCACAGAACAAAGCCATTCTCAGGAAACAGGCGGCTACAGCAGACATTCGGCTACATATGTACAAAAAAAATTGGACATCCTTAAATCTTAACAGTTTACTGGCATCTGGACTAATGATCTAGGAAAAACTCTTCCTAGAGAAGGAGAAATCCCATGGATACACTTCATACCGAATCTTGGATGTTAGATAACGTGCAGATAGACATGGTGAATTTTTGGTTAGTAGTGTGTCAGCCATGGTCCAGAAGAGTGAACATTTGGAGTCGTGCTGGTGTCAGACATGACTGGGAATCAGCAGACACAGAGGAACTAAACAAAAAAATAGCTGGCCAGGCTAGGGCTTGTCATGTCACCTTATGGGGAAGGTACTATAATTATCCCCACTTTACAGAGTAAGAAAACGTGACACAGAGACATTAAGTAACTTGTCCAAGGTTACAGATATTGAGCTCCAGATGGCATGTTCTTAACCACCACTTAGGATGAGATCAGTTTGGAACACACTGCGTTTGATATCTAGATACAGGTATCCAAATACACTGAGATGTAGGGAGGTGGAATTTTGGCTCTGCAGGTCAGCCTGGAGATACAAGCTGCACATTGATTTGGAAACGTGTGTGGATGAGATTACCCAAAAAAAGAGTTTCTGGAAGTTGATACCTTTGACTGAGATAAGACACACCAGAGAAGAAACAGAGTATCCTTGCTATACAGACGGTACTTGTGTTAGGAGATGGAACAGCTCACTGAGACTATCAAGGCAGAAGCACTGAAGTGCAGTGGCCAGGATGGTGAAAATGGAAATGATGACAAGAGTTAAATGAAACAGTCAGAGAGGTAGGAGGAAAATCAGGAAAATGAGTGTTTCTGAGTCAAGTCAGAAGAGAATTTTGAGGAGATGAGGGTGGGTGACTGTGTTAAATATAGCCCAAAGCAATGAGGGCTAAAAGGGGGCCGTGGAGATTTGATAATCGTCATTCGTGACGTTTGGTGAAATAGAAAAGACTGAAGTCAGATTGTAGCGGGCTAAAGAGTGAAATGAAGTGAGTAAGGGTATTAAATAAAAACAGGCTTTATTCACCTTTCTGGCACTTATAATACCACTCAGATGTACCTCCCGTGTTTATTTCAGTATTAAGACAAAAATGTCATGTCAGCCTAATCACGTCCCCGAGTGAATATCAACCTGTTTCTAGTCACGGGTTCAACACTGGAGAAAGAGCCACCTGCGCAGGGTTAGAGCGGAAATCAAGGTGCGCCCCAGTTCTTATTCTGCCACGCCATTCCGCTACACACCTGAGCACGTTAATGGAGAGTGTTTACGGCAGACGAGGGATGGAGTAGGCCACTCCGAGTTTGAATCCAGCCTTGTGACTTAAAACCTCTGTGGCGTTGGGTATTTTTCTTAAGTTCTCTAAATCTCAGACCGCTAGTCTATAAAATGGAAATATTGACAGTGCTGATTTTATAAGTTGTTTGGATGATCAAAGTATTGCCTGCAAAGTATTTATCATTGTGTCTCACATCATTAAGTGCTTAATAAATGATAGCTGCTATAA
The DNA here is from genome assembly GCA_963574885.1 of Lepilemur ruficaudatus. Lineage (NCBI taxonomy): Eukaryota > Metazoa > Chordata > Mammalia > Primates > Lepilemuridae > Lepilemur > Lepilemur ruficaudatus. The sequence goes on along the minus strand of CAUYRT010052328.1, from coordinate 47,780 downwards.
TTATTATTTATTATTATTGTCAGTTATACTTTAATTCCTAGTGATTATACATAGTGACTTATCCTCTGGGGAAACTGCCTGACTTCCTTTATGGAAATAATCCAGCCATAAATAGAGCCCACTGTTATAGTCCAGTGTAGATATCAGCACACACACACACACACACACACACACACACACACCTGTTCCATCAATGGAAAGAGCATGGGATTTGGAGTAAGATAAAGCCTTGAGTCTGGTTACATCACTTTCTCACTGTTTCATCCTTGGAAAATATCTTATCCTCTCTCATTTGTAATGTCCTTGTCTGTGTAGTTGGAAAAATAATACTTTTCTTATGGGACCATTATGAAAATTGGATGAGGTAATATTTACTTAAAGGGTTTTGCACCAGCACTTATTTATTGAGTTTAATGCAAAGGTATGTTTGCATTCATTTATCTTCAGGGTTAAACAGGAAAAAAATGGAGTCTTATGTCATTTTATTTTTATTCAAAATACTTTGCTCTTTCTATTTTTTTTCCCTCTGTGGAAAGTTTCCTGCTAGACTCAAGGGTTGGTATCAGTAGAGATCCAGCTTGTCTCACAAAAATACTAGCACAAACTACAAAATCGTTTCCAAGGGGCTTTTATGTTGGGCATGGGAAAAGAGAGCCACTCTCCATAGATGGGCACGAGCCATGTGTGCTCACCGTCAGGGGTGGTTCTGACACTGGAATCTCATGGAATTCAGCCTGTCGTTATATTTTGCTTTTATTCTCTTTAATCCAGAGCCAAATTTCTGCTTGAGTTTTTTGATCGTCTCATTCACCTGGAGAGCAACTGCTATGTCCCCAGTGTGGCTAAGTTCCCCTCAATAGCTCCCCTTTTATCACTCTGGTACTTGCTAGATTTTCACATTTAAATACAATGGTTAATAATTTCTCTCGTGTATTTGAGATTTTTAAAAGCATTTTTTTCAATCTAGTGTAATCTGTGTTTAATTTAATATATTAAGTCTTAATTTAATATTTTATAATTTGAGCTAATATATTTAAAATGCATTACATCTTAATTTTATATATTCAATCACAGTTTAATAAAGTTTCCTTTTAACATCTTGATTAAAAGGACTGTTGCACAGTAGTTACGCCTTTCAATTAAACTCGAAGCACTGCTGTCTCAGTGGGCTTTAGCCTTCCATCAAGGACCTGAAGCCTGAAGTCCGAAAAAGGAAAACGATGTCTCAGTAGGAAAATGTAGAAATCTCATTACTGATGTGTCTCTCTGACCCTGATGACTTCTGCTTCAGTCAGGGTAACTCTAGTCACTGTACAGGCAAATTCACAAATTTCAGTGGCTTAAGACAACGGGAAATCTTCACATAATCCCCCACACTGGTGTTCCTGATGCACGTGTGGTTTTCCTCCCAGTGGTGATTAAGGTGCTCAGCCTTGTTTCATCCTGTTGCTCTATCGTCCTCGACACTCCAACAAGCTCTTCCTGGAAGGTGAAGAATGTCGAGGATCACATGGGTGGGTTTTTATGAGCAGAAGTGGCACATACTATGTCTATTCCTATTAAATTAGCCAGAATGCAATCACATGATCATGCCCGACTACAAGGGACAACTGCGATTGTACTTTAGCTGTGTGCAAAGGAGAAAGAGGAAACAGGTTTGCTCACATTTAAGATGTTATTATTTGTATCCCAAAGTACCTAAAACGTGATTAGATATTTTATTTCCAGAATCACTTATTTACATATAGCATGAAATTAAATGCTTCTGAGGAAATTAAGAAATTCTTGACTGAAAACACTGTCACTTAAAAAAGAAAGCTGTCAGAGTACAGGGGAAATACTGTCTTTACTTCTGTGTATCTGAGCCATAGCCTGCTCTACCCAGTAAGCTTTGAATATCCATGCAAATAAATAAGCAAATAACAGCAAACTGTAACATCCACCAAAAATACCCTGAGGAAGACACCCAAGTATTCATAGGTTTGAACAGCTGTAGTTTTGAAGAGCTCCAAAAGAAGTGGGCACCAGGTTTTAAACCATTCAACACAGTGGTATATACAATGATGATTAGAAACAGAAAAAACAGATGTTTTGAACTTCCGCACCCCTTCAAATAGATAGAGAATTGTGACACAGAACCACAGATTTTCATTATGAATACAGCATTGACATTTTTCTAACAAGCATATTTTGAGTGATTTGTGAACAGCTCATGATATATGGATGACAAATAAACACATGAAAAAAACTCTCAACATTATTAGTCATTAGGGAAATACTAACTGAAACCATGGTAAGATGCCACCACTCATGCTTTCCAATGGCTCAAATGAAAAAGTCTGACCCTACCAAGTGCTGGTGAGGAATTGAACACACTGGATATCTCTTACAATATTGGTGGATGTAAAATGGCACAACCACTTTGGAAAAAAATATTTGGCAATTTCTTAAAATGTTAAACATATACTTACCATATGATCCAACTATTTCATGCCAAGGTATTTTCACAAGGAAAATAAAAGCATATGTCCACACAAAGACTTGTGCATGAATGTTCATAGCAGCTTTATTTTAATAGTTAAAAACTGGAAACAACCCAAATGTCCATCAACAGTTGCCAACAACTGTGGTATACCATGCAATAGAATGTTCTTTACAAATAAAGAGGAATAAATATTGATATGTGTTACAACACGGGCGAATCTCAAAAAAATTATGCCAAGTGAAAGAAGCCAGACAAAGACTAGTGCATACTGTATGATTTCATTTACATAAAATTCCAGAAAATGCAAACTAATCTACAGTGGCAGAAAGCAGATCATCTACTATCCGGGGATGGGAGAGGTGGGATAACAAAGGACTCCAGGATCCTTTTAGGAAAGTTATAGATATGTTTATTATCTTGACTGTTGCAGTGGTGTACACATAGGTCAAATCTTATTAAATTGCATACTTTAAGTATGAGCAGCTATTGTTTATCAATTATACCTCCATAAAGTTTTTTTTTTTAAACACAATAATATGCAATGGTAAGAATTCAGCATCACATTTGTGCTATTCCTGTCAAAAACACATAATTAGAATTTAAACCTAAATTGAAGAACCTTCTACAATATAACTGACCTGTGATCTTTAAAAGTTTTAACATTCTGAAAAAGAAAGAAGAAATGTTGCAGACTGAAGGGAACTAAAGAGACATGACAATGAAATGGAGCACGTGATTCTGAACTGGATTTTTACGCTTTAAAAGGCATTATTGGGGAAATTGGGAAAACTTAACCAGAGTAGAGCCTGTGTAGTAAATGGTAATGATGTACAAATGTTAATTTCCTGGATTTGACGGTTGTATTGTGGTTAGGCAGGGTAATCCTGTCTGCAGGAAACATGCGTTAATGTACTAGAATGTGTATTAGAAGGCGATGCAGCATCAGGTTGATTTGAGCTTACTCCCAAATAGTCAAGGACAGTTATGTTTTTGTATACTTCTTCAAAGTGCTGTATAAGTTTCTAATTATCTCAAACTTAAACAATTTAAAACAAAAAACAAGATCTCAATGATAAGAAAACAAAAAATTGAAATAAAAATGAGCAAAAGATTTGAACAGATAGTTCAGCAAAAAATGATATATGGGCAGCAAATTAGTTTATGAAAAGACATTCAGCCTCTTCAGCCATTAGAGAAATGCAAATCACAGCCACATAGAAAGATCACTGCATATGTATTCAAGTGGAGAAAATTGACAATATCAAGTGTTGAAAGAGAAAGTGTAGAAATTGGAAATCTCACATAGCGCTTTTGAGAATGTGGTATGATATAGCACTTTGGAAAACAGTTCAGTAGTTTTTTCAAAAGTTAAAAAAAGTCCCTCTACTCCTAGGTATTTACCCAGGGGAAATGAAAGCATATGTCCATACAAAGATTTGTATACAAACATCCGTAACAAATTTACTTGTAATACTTAAAAAACTGGAAACAAGCGACATGTCTATCAACAAGTAAATGGATAAGCCAATTGTGACGTATTCATTCAAGGGAATATTACTCAGCAATAAAATTTTTTCATTTTCTGGTGCGGAAGTATTTCATAGAGAAACAGAAGTCTGAGAATGCCAGGAAAGTGCCAGATAAATTCAATTCCCCTACAGGAACTCTCAGAGACAAAGGATACACAAATGCTGTCTCCACCAGCATTAGGATATGTGCTGGGAAGGTCAGTTCACGGGGGTGCTATTGTGCAAGTGTCAGGAAGAAGATTAATACCAACACCAGCCTGCATTTTCCAGCTAATCAGAAATAAGGTAAAAAGGCCAATGAGATGCTCTTCCCTCTCCTTCCTTGCTCAGCAGCCTTTTGTCTTCCCTCAAGGGCTGATTCCTCAGGCTAAGTTGCTGGAAAGAAATCATGTACTTGAAACTCAATGGAGCAGGCCACAGAAAGCCTTGGGGGAGGCCCATAGTGGAGTGCTGTGGCAATATTACGGTGTTTATCAAAATATTTCCTGTTCCCCTTCCTTTAGGACACATGCAGAATTATACTGGCAACCAGCACACGACCCCCAGCCCCCCTCCCTGCCCCCTGGGGCCATGTGACTACTTCTGGCCAATGAGCTGTGAGTATGTCATATCTAGACTAGAATATTTTAATTGCTCCCTGAAGCGCTCTTTTCCTTTAGGCTTAGGAAATGGCCATGCTGGATATGGTGGCTTGTCATTCAGCCTGAGTCCCATATTGAGTATAATGAGCAAGGCAGCCCTTTCACTGCCCATGTAGCATGAGCAAGAAAGAAGCTTTTATTGTTTGACAACACTGAAACTGTAGAGTTGTTTGTTACTGTAGCACAATCCTAGCCTGTTCTGGCTCTTTTTTTTTTTTTAATAACTTCCATTTGGTAAGTTACAGATACTAATTTTCTTCCTTTAAGGGCATTTGCAGTAAAACATGAACTGAATTATTACAGAAGTAATGGTTGATAGAAGCAAATTGATCTGGAGTCCACAGACAACATCCAGAATTTTAGACTGCTTTAATTAGTTTGGAAAACGCAAAACTGTTTTGTTAATACAGGGTATAGACAGCAATTGCCCCATTTTAGTATTTGCATTAAATTTTACATCTTCAGCCAGAGAAATGATAGATCACATTCTTTTATACCTAAGATTTGGTCAAAAAACAGGTAGGCACAAAGATGATGTGGGCTGCTGAGTATTAAAAATGCAAAGTTTTTCTCTAATATATAGACCAACATCTGGTGAATTACCACTGGCTAAATTTAATACAAGTGGTACATCCTAGAGAAGGTAAAGTGAATGCTCGGCTACCTGGACTCAATATTAAGAATAAGGCAGCTGTCTTAAGAAAGGAAGAAGACTACTATGACAGAGATTTGAGGAAATCTCCGCAAGCTTTAAAAATTTTACTATTGATGGCATTTGCCCATCCAAATGTAGTAAATTTAGTAATTTACTAATTGTGTAGTAAGTACACAAAATCTTTCAGAAAGATAGCCTAAGTTTGTTTTTTCTCTATTTCTTACTGCGGCATGGTTTTAAAAATGCTCCTTTCAATAATTTCATAGACTCAAGTTTTGAGCCAGAGAGAGCATCTGTTAGAAAACATGGTAATATTCTTCCTATTTTCAATCTAAACCACAATCTCATTTCTGTTGTGAACACTCATCTTTTGAAAGCACAGAAATCACAATGATGAGATTTTGAATTTAAAAAAATGTGGAAATCGCCCAATACTTCCCAGCAATGGGAAATACCTTCCTTTATCTACTAAATCCAAAAACTTTATTTATTCATAAACAATTCAATGGAGATGATCTCTACCACAGCTCTACCAAAATACAAGGCTGAGACACCAAGCCAGAAATGAAATTGAAAAACACACATGAGTCACTGCATTTAGAGAGCATTTTAATACCAAAGAAGTTTATTGACTGAACCAAAACCACTAACTGTTCCACCTCAGAAAGATTAATAACTGACAACAAAAATGATGTTCCAGAAATTGGACTGGACATGTATGATAAGGACAAAAAATTAAATAGAGGACCATGCATGTTTCTAATCCTCTTAATGCTACCCAGCTGCCAGTATCCAATAACTTGGGGAGAAAAATCAGAAAATTTTTTTGGCTGCTTTGCTTTTTCATAGCCTGAAGGAATTTCCATGTCTATGAAGTTGGTTTTCTCATCAATTATAGTTTAAAAATTTAAAATGACTAAGCCAGAAAGAGGCAAAAATAAAAGATAACTATTTATTATCTAAAATTACTGAATCATAGACATGCTTTTAAGTATTTAGCAACTTCTGGAAACAGTGCATAGCATCTATAAATACTGTCATCCATCTGGACATCAGAGTCTGGTAACTCCAGGTGCAATTGTTCTATGTCCTTACCAGCAGGAAAATTTTGCCTGTTCCTCTGCACAAGGGGTCAGAGGAAGAGCTCTGGACATTTGCAGGAAATGTAAGTGACTTTATGACATTTTTTAGCTAAAGGGCAAAAGAGATCAAGAAATAAGGGGGTCACAAACTATGAACCCAGATCAAAGGCCAAGAAGAAAAATGAGTGAGCATAGAGTGTGGATGGTGTCTCATTTTCTATCTGGAAAGACCCCAAGTGATTAACAGCAATAGATCCAGGTTGTAAGCTATAATCGTGTCTGAACTGGTTCCCTGCTTTCACTCCTTCCTCCCCTATCACTCATTGCCTTATACCCTAGATCAAAATACATTCTAGTCACCTCCTAAAAGTATATATTGGATTATGTTATTCCTCAGCTAAAAATCCTGTAATGATTTCCTACTAAAAATAAAATGGAACTTACCTTATACTAGCCTAGGATGCCCTCCCTCTGGGTAATCATTCTGCCTCATTCCCTATCACTCTTTCCTTTGTTCATCACATTCCCACACAGTGACTTTCTCTGCAATCTTGGAACACACCAAATGGTTCCTTTCTTGAATATTTGCGCTGGATGTTGATTCTGGGGGCTGAGCCCCTCCAGATGTCCGCATGTGTCGCTCATCTTTCTTGTTATTAAGTTCTTAGCTCAATCTCACCTCTTCAGAAAGGGCTCCCAAGTTACTCTCCCTCTCCCAGTCATTCTCTGACTTTTTATCTTCTTTGTTGTGATTATCACTATGTTTAATTCTTCTTTCTTTTGCCTGTTTTAATCTGCCCCCATCCAGCTCCACCATGAAAGTTCCGTGACCGAGAAACCTGGGTTGCCTTCACCACCACCCAGCTCATAGAAAAGTGCCTCTTACCCCACAGATACATAATATTTTTTTGAATTAATTCAAGCATCTTTTATTTAAGGTGTGTTCAGGGAAAACTGCTAAAATCTAGATCAGCATAAAATTAAGTTGGGAAATTAATGAAATAGCAAACTAACAGAACATTTCATTAGGGAAAAGTAATTGTCTTTCTTGTTTCAGGTTTTATACAAGGTTTTCTGTTTCATATTTTCCCCGTTTGAGAATCAAAAAATTAAGTACATACAAAATAAAGCAAATCGACAGTGTTCTTAAAAACTGCCTTGGTAATGAGGAATACGCAACTGAAAAAATGGATATTCGTTCTACCAGGCAAAATTCTAACTCACATGTCATAACTCATATCTGTAAAGTGACTCTACCTGTACTTTTTAAAAGGGGACTTGCCACCTATTCATTTAGGCACATGGTGGGTGGTGGTGGTGTTGGCAGCAGAGAGCCTGAATTTGGGTACTAGTGAGGTCTCAGTTGGAGTCTCATTTAATTTCACCCAGGGCAAAACCTTTTTGTTTTGGCCATAGGCATGGCCCTTGAATCTTGGCTAGTTATGTACAAAAGATGACTCCTTTTTCACAGAGCAGGGATTGTGCCAAGGTAGGAAAATCAGTCACTAGCGATTCATCACACTGACATGGAAATCCTGATCGGGCAGCATGAAATTATTACACAAACTTCAGAATTTGTGTTATTTGCAAAGACAAATTGACATTACAGAATAGACACAGAGATCTTAAAAGAATGTACACTTTTGTAAATAAAGCTGTCTTTTAAAAGTATTAAAGGACACAATATTTATAAGAAACTTTCAGGGAAAGTTTTCTTTTCCCAAAGGAATAGATATTTTGTAAAAACAGACAGGGGTTGCTTAAAATATCCCTGACTGGTTCAGTTTTGCTCAAAAAATACGGTAAGGCTAATCATAATGGAATTAATACATGTAGTTGAACAGAAGTCAGAAAGCAGATAGCCTTAAAACATTATCTTCTAGAATGTTTTTTGCATTTAATTTTTAAAATATTAAAAATGTATACATAATTGTATATATTTATAGGGTACAGGGTGATGTTTTGGTAACAAGTAAGCATTGAACAATAACCAAATTGGGAATTTAACGTATCCATCACCTCGTACACTTATCATTTCTTTGCATCAAGAACATTCAAAATCTTCTCTTCCATCTATTTTGAAATATACAAAACATTGTTAACCATATTCATTCTATTGTGCAGAACACCGGAAATTATTACTCCTATCTAACTGTAGGTTTGTACTCATAGAATCTTTTTATGACTAGATTCTATTACTGACATACACAAATACGTAAAATACACTTGATACAGATATAACTTACGCTTATATACTCTAAAGTTTATTTTGACTTAGCACTCTTAGATCACAGTTGAGGGTCCCCCTGTTTCATGTTGGCCCTCAGTCGGCTACAATCCTCCCCATCAGTTAGGGGTTCTGGGCCCAAGGAGATGTGGTCACCCAGAGCCCGTGTGCACCCTTCTAGACCATGCTCATGAATTTCCAGTCCATGTGTCACTGAACTTCTTCCCAAGCACTGTGCGGGCCTTTTTCTCCACAATGGGCTATTGCTGGTGAGTAGAGCCTTAGATGTGGGAGATATCGATAAAGCATAGGAAAGTTGGCTGGAACGTCCTGATGTATGGACATGAGGCCTCTCTGAGTACGTCAGAGAGCTGGAGGTAGGAAGACAACACCCATCAAAGTGGGCCTGAGTCCTGGGATTGGGCAGGCTCTCTGTGCTCTACTATGTTCAGATAAAGAACTAAACTTTCAAGACTTAATGAAGATTTATTTTTCAGGGTGGTAAATCATTGCATATTTTATGTAACAGTTTGGTAGCATGTCTTATAACTTTTAAATATTTAGACTTGTATATAATATATGATCCTCCAACTATATTGTTGCCTCGGGCCCTGTAAATGTTAGGGAACGGCCTCTTAGGGAGTCTGCTATATTAGGAACTCTATAAGGCACTGAACTTGAAAAGTGTTTGGAGATTTGACGTTAAGAAGCTATACTGGTAGAGTATCTCCCTACCGATCTGGAACTCTGCATTGTGGTGTGTCTAGCCAGATATACCAAGATATACTGGAGGACAGCCCCAATGTCCTGCTTACCCCGCCTTGCTGAGGTGGTACACATAAAAAGTACGTGTGGCTGCCAGAGAGTAATCTGGAGGACCCAGAGAAGCCAGGTATGTTGGGGTAGATTATATTAGTTTAAAAAAATTTTTTTGCAGTTTCTCCCTGAAGGAAGATTATACCACCTACCCTATGGAAATTGGACTTGACCATGCGATTTCTTGCAGTTAATGAGATGTGAATTGAAGTAATATAAACACTTTCTAGTAGGAGCTTTAAGATCCATTATATGGCTCTGCCATCTCTCTTTTCCTTCTACGATGAGATTGGCCGAGTCCGTGATAGGAGTCACTCCTTCAGACTGCATCCTAGAATAAAGACTGTCATTGAGCAGAACCGTTACTGACCTTCAGTGAATATGTAGCCAGAGCAAGAAATACGTCTTTGTTGTTATAGACCTCTGTGATTTGAGTGGTGTTACTGTAGGACAGCTCAGCTTATTCTGGAAGATGCTCTCCACTTTCCCACTGCTATTCCTTTTGTTCTTGCTATTTTTCCCCCATATTTGGAAATCCTTTTCTCATGTCCACCCTAAATGACTTCACCTTCATGAAGGCATCCCTGCTCCTCTCAGGAACATTAGCTATTATCTTTATGTAATCACTAAAGATTATCTTCATAAATCTTCATTGATATAACAAAATTGATATTATCTTATATAATCATGATTGATGTAAGATATGAAGTCTAATTTTAGAATAAGCATGTAAAAATTAGCTACAAATACAGACAGGATACATTCTAACTTCGCTCCACCACCTAGGCTTAAAGTCTACAGAATATTATTAAGTCCTAGAGGAAAAAGATTGCTTTTATCCAGCATTTTATTCTATGTCATCCATTATTCCTGGATTGTGTGTGAGAGATACTTGAAAATCATTTATTGAGATGAATTAAAATACATTAACCTAAAATTGTAGTACATTTTAAAATTATTTTGGAGATACTTGAAACTATTGTTACCCACTGCCAATAAAAACATGAAGTCAGAGACTTGAACTATTTGAGGAATACAACATTCCTCAATAATTGCATTATTTCATTATTTTAAAGATATATATTCTGCATTAATAATGAAAAGATAATATTTATTTTGGATATAATTATATAAGAAGGACCATTAAAATTGTGAAAATCTTTTGTTCTTGTTGTTTTCCTATGACACTCATGAAAATTTGAAACTGTGTTTTATTATCCTCAAATCATTTATAGAGGGTTACATAAATTTTAAGACTGGAGCCCTGCCCAGTATAGCACCAAGATCAAGGGCTTATTTTCTAGTAAATTAGAATCCAGATCTTTGTATCACAAGTTTACAAATTTATGGTAGTATGAGCCATAAAATAATCTGTCATCTGGTCTTTACATTTCAACACTGGGGAAAACGTAAACTGGGTAAAATGGAAACTTAATTAGGATATTAGAAAACAGACCTATGAGGGACATTCAAAATACATTTCTACTTTGGATATATTTGTAGGGTGAACTGTAATTTTCCAGCATATTCCTTATGTTATATCTTCATTCAAAGGCCACAATATTTAATGACTCTATTGCAAAATTGATCGAGGTTAAATATGTATGTTTTCTATAGGGGAAAAAAAAGAATATTATGTTCATAAGAGTTGCTGAGAAGAAAGGTATAACTTATTGAGAATAAGAAGTGAGAGTTACATAAAATTGAGCCCCCATAGGAAAAAAATATAAAACTTAGATGATTGCCTCCTGCGGACATAAAACAGCCAGGCAGGTCAGCAACAATTCAAACAGGGTCGTTGAGCTGAAGTCCAACCTAGGGGAAGGTACCCTGGACAAGACAGCAGCACAAGGCACAGTACTGTTCAGCCATTGTGATGGCTATGCTACACGATAATCATTGCTGGCCTGTTTCCTATTCTTTAAATCTTTTAATTCCTGCAAGAAATATGTGGAAAATTCTAGAATTGAAAAATATGCCAGGAAGAAAAAAAAACTGAGAAACACTGCCTTAAATACTAATGTAATTGTCAGTAAGAAATTTCATTATCACATTTTAAATTATTGCAGAAAAAGGTGTCTGCAGACCTTATCTGGTTAGTTTTCTAGATTTTCCTGTGACTGTAGACTGTAAAATACAAGAAAACCTTGGTATAGACATACAATCTGTAGATATCCTTTTTTACTTGCTGTTCTCAACATTTAAAATATTTCCTTTCATTAGAAAAGATAATTTTTTCTAGAAATGTATAATTTGTAAATGTTTGTTTTGTATTAGAAATAAGTGTTTTAATTAGGATCAGGATAATTAGAATTTATAAAACACTTTAACTGCTTATCTCTTTTTAAAATAATTGCGTTCTAATTCATGGAAATTATCTTAAAATTGGTTTTTGGTGGCCAATAATTGCTTGCCGATGGAGAGTGAGAGTCTTTGGAGGTGTTGATAGATAAGATATAAGGAATGAGGAGGAGGACATACGTTTACCTATTATTGCATAGCAAAAATAATTACCAATATATTGTTCAATTAAACAAGACCTTATTAGGAGAGTTAAATTTGTTTCTAGGCTATGCCAATGAAACCATAAAACACAAACTCAATGCAACACAATGCAATTTTGACTACAGAGCAATGCAACCAGTTCAATGATACTCTCGATGAAATTGCATACAGTTTGTCTTTTGTTTAGGTAAACAACAGGATTCAGTAAGAATGATTTATTTAAGTAAAACACAAGCCATAGTAACGTTTCAGTCAAAAATTGAATATCAATAACATATATATATATATATATATCTTTCAAGGCTCATCTTCTCAATAAAGCCTTCCATGACTACACAAGCCCTCAAAGACTAGACAAGATAGAAAAAGTTATTTCAAACTAAAATGTCAATAGTTGCAAGTAATTTGTTATGAATAACAAAAATCAAGAAAACTTAAAATGATATACTTTAAGAAGAAAACAATTGTTATGGGAAATCTGTACCTATTTCTCTACTGACAACGCTCCCGTTAACTCCTATGTGGATAACTTTATTATATCAAAGGAGAAGACTATAATGTTTTACAGAAGCTGTGCATCACCCACAGTGATCATTCACTGGATTGTGTGGCCTGGTAAAATTCCTGTGTGTTTCATGGTGGAAAAAAGCTGAGAAATGCTGATGTGGCAGTTTTTGTTTGTGAAGTGTAGGGTATCTACTTCTCAGTTGGATTGCGAATTCTTCCAGGGAAAGATCCATGTCTTCGATTTATTTAAATAACAAGTATAGTGTTAGGCACACAGCAGTCCCCTAAGAAACAACAGAACCAGGCCAGCTAGTGTAGTGACTTGTTAATTGCTGCTAGAAAAGCTGAATTACAAATCATCTATTTTTCAAGACCTGAGGGGGAAAAATCATAGATGTAAAAATACTGGAAAATAACAGGAGGTGCTAAATCTAAGAAAAGTTTCTGGGATCTTATGAAAAAATTATACATGTAAATTGGTTGAATAATTGTAAAATGCTATTGGTAACTATAAGTTGCCTGAAAAAATTTCACAGAGAACATTTAGGCTAAAAATCTAGATTTTTAAGTTAAGAGCAATGATGATTATTCACAATTAGATATATTTATCCAATATAATTTAAAAATAGCTTATTTATCTAAAAAAAACAGAAGTTTACTGGCTGAGACTACATAAAGCAGCAGAGTGTAGCCATTAAGGGCACAAATTCTAGCGCCCACTAGCCAGAGTGTGTAACCCAGTGCCACCTCCTATCTGTGTTACCTGCAGTAAGCAAAGGTAGGGCACTCTATTCATTTCTGCTCAGCAGTAAAGTGGTGACGACAATATTACTTAGTTCATTGAGGTGTTGTGAGGTTTATGTTAGTTGATAAGTAAGAAAGCACTTAGAAGATTGCTAGGCTCCTGTTAAACTCTACATAATGTTCACTGCTATATTTATAAGTATTGTCTTATGTCACCCTTCACTTAGCGTTATACCAATGACTAAAAAAGTACTTAGCAGATGAATACATGAATGTTCTATACACACACATGTATATATAAAGACATTCACACATGGGCATATACATATATACATATGTGAGGTCATGACATTTTAGTTAGATGAATGGCTATTAATCAATACAAAGCATACATTTTCAGATCTTGTAATATAAGAAGTTGATGCTGAAAAGACCTATATAAAACACTGAATTTTATATCATTTGATGTATATGTGCCCCAAATTTTGTTGAAAGATAAAGTAGCCCTATAATGAATATTATTTTCATTGAATTATCAACTTCTTTTGAGTTTAATGATATATTCTCCCCTAAAATGTGTTTCTGACAATAATATTCTTTCATTTTAGAATATTTATTTTACCTTAGCCAACAATTTTTTTGGTCAATATGTGGTCTAAATACATAAATCTTTCTTTTTTTCCACATCATCTGAAGGAAATTGGTAAATGTTATTAATAATATAAGTGTGTGTTTATGTTTATTCCAAAATATGCATTTTTCAAATGTTATCTCAGGATGAATACTAAAATGGTAGTGGTAGTTAACCCTGAGATAAGGGATTAAAAATGATTTTTTTTGTTTTGGTATTCTTTGTATTTTTCTTTATTTTCTGAATTGTTTATATAATACTGGATGTCTTCCATAATCTAAACAAAATATTTTGTTTTAGAACACAGTAATTGTTGTCAAACCAATAGTTCATTCAATCCAAGGTCCTTCAGAAAATGGAAATGGTTGCCAAACTTGATCAACATCAAAGGAAGAATATTTTCTCAAATTCTTAATTTCACTTATGTTTCGTTTACATCATGCATTTATTTAAACATTTTGGGAAATGATATTTTTAATTCACACTAATACTTGAATATATAAAATATAAGACACAAAGCACTTGGGAATATTTAGTACATTCATGCTATACTTGCTTGTTATTTAATATTAGTAATAATTCTATTAGCTTCATTACTATGCTACTGATTGGGTCAAGGGGTCTAATTGGTCAGAAATTTAACTCTACAGTTTACTTTCTACATTTTAGTATGCCAAGATTTGGTGATGTTCTAGACATTAGGCATAAAACCTCATAGACAATTTCCTTCAGGATTGAAGCATCTCCAGTCTGTTTCATTAATTGGCCCACCTGACTGTGCATTCCCTGAGGGGCTGGAATTATGCTTTATTCATTCTTACGTACCTATCTACTGGTATTGTACAAGGCATATGGTACCCACTACACAGAGTGGAAGTTTTCATGTGCTGGCTTTCCTAATGTGTGCCCACAAAAACCTACTCCATAGTCTTCCATATCTCAATGAATAGCAACTCCATCCCTTTATAGTCTCTTGGACTAAAACCTGTGGATTTCTCCTTAATTACCATCTGTCCCTCATACCCCACAAACTATCCATTATAAAATACTCTACTCAGCTTCACACCCAAAAGATCCACCTCTTCATTACATTCATTGCAGTCTCAACCTCATCAAATCTCGCTTGAATTACTGCAATCACCTCCTGTCTTCCTACTTCCATCTCTGTCCCTCTATATCCTATTCCTAATAGTGCAACCAGAATCATTTTCTTAAGATAAAAACTAGATCACACTCTGCCTTTTTCAAAACCATTAACAGCTCCTATTTCACTCAATGTAAAAAGCCAACAGCACACAAAGGCACATCTTGCTTCATAGTCTCTCTGAACTTTCCACCTGCTACTATTCTCCCCATCGTGCCCCCCTCTCCAGCCATCCTGCCTCCTTTCTCCCAGTGAACACTGCAGGAGCCTTAGGGCTTTTGCACTCAGTCTGATTATCTGTATGGCTGGATTCTTCACTTCATTCAATATTTTACTCAAATGTCACCTTCTGAATGGGGCTTCACTTATTCATTCTATTCAAAATTTTAACCTCCATCTCCTTGCTTCTCCTCCTGGTTCCATTTTCTAGCTCTATTGTTTTTTCCAACAACTTATGACCTTCTGGCGTAATCTGTATTATATTTGTCAACCTCGAAAGTTTTCTTTTGCCTCTTTGCCATACTATTTTCCTCTTCTACCCTGCTCCCATCACCCAAGACAACCATTAATCTGTAACTATAGATTAATTTACATTTTTTAGAATCTTACATAAATTGAATCATACATATTTATTTTCTCTATTTTTTTTGTTTGGGCTGCTTCTTTTCACTCAACATAATACCTTGAGATTCATTTATGTTGTGGCATGTAACAATAGTTTATTCCATCTTATTGCTTGGTATTATTTGATTGTATGGATACATGACAATTTTTTTCATTTATTCACTGATGCACATTTGGTTGTTTCCAATTTTGTCCAATTTTGGGCCACTACAAATGAAGCTGCTGTGGACATTCATATGTTAAGTGTTTGTATGGACATGCGTTTTCATTTTCTTGGGTAAATACCTAGCTTGGGTCATAGGGTTGGATATGTTTAACATTTTACGAAACTGCTAAACTCCTTTCCAAACTGTACCACTTTATATTCTGATCAGAGAGTTTATATTCCTATCAGTTCGTGAGAGTTTCAATTGTATGGTCACATTTTGTATGATCATACTTTTAATTTTAGCTATGCTAGTGATGCATGGTGATTTCTAATAGTGGTTTAAATTTGTACTTCCCCAATGGCAATGTTATCGAGCATCTTTTTTATGTATCATTTGCTATTTATACTTTTTTCCTGCTCAACAATTTTGCTCATTCTTCATTGTATTGTCTTTTTATTTAAGTGTAAGCTTTCCTTATGTTAATATATTCTAGTTGCAAATCTTAAGTTGGATATATGTTTTGCAAATATTTTTTATCTTTGGCTTATCTATTCTTTTCTTAACAATGTCTTAATAATGTCTTTTGAATAATGAATGTTTCATTTTGATGAAGTCCTATTTATTGATTTTTTTTTTCTTTTACAGAAAGTATTTTGGTGTTGTATTTAGGAAATCTTTGTCGAATCCAAGGTCACTAACATTTCCTCCTATGTTTTCTTTTAAAAGTTCTATAGTTTTAGCTCTTATATTCTCTCTATGACCATTCCAAGTTAATATGTTGTATATGGTAGGAGACCAGGGTCAATTTTTTTTCTTCGTATTTAACTCTTCAATTGTTCCTGCATCATTTCATGAAAAGATTATCTTTTCCCATGATATCGCCTTGGTGCTTTTGTCAAAAATCTATTGAATATATATATGTGCAGGTCTATTTCTGGACTATCTATTCTGTCTCATTGACCTATTTATCTACCTTTATGCCAATCCAACCCTGTCTTGATTAGTATAGAGTTTTAAAAGATCTAGAAATCAAATATTTCCTGTCCTTCAATTTTTGAAACTGTTTGATCCTTTTGAGGATTGTTTATTTAGCTTAGAATGATTAGAACTGAGTAACCTTTAATGTATGGTTGTTTCTGGCAGATTTCTGAGGCAGTTCCTGACGATGCCACTTTACACCCTGTGAATTATGATGTTTTCTGTTATAGCTAGTGAGAACACAGACTATTCCCAGCCTTACGTGATCTTCACAGACTTTTCCCTCTCCTCCTTTAGGGTAGTTCTTTCCTGACCTTAGGTAGTTTCCTTATCTACATGTGCTGATTAGTACTCTGCTGAAGACTCAAGGAGGACCATCAGTAGATCTCTATAGCTCTTTCTGCATGTGCAGTAACCTCCTCTCTAGTTTTCTGCCTCACAACTTCAGCTGCTTTAGACTCTCAGCCTCCTAGTTTTGTTTCCTCAACACAGGATGATCACTGGGCTATATCAGGGTTGTCCGTCTCTTTGCTGAAACGTAAATGTTTTCTCAAGTGACAATCACAGAGTTCTTTTCAGTGGTATTCTCTCTCTCGGGGATCATTGTTCTACACTGTCTACTGTCTAATGTCCAAAAAACATGGTTTCATATATTCTGTCCAGTTTTTTTAAAAATATTAAGTAATAGGATAAATCTGGTTCCAATCACCCCATCTTGACTGAAAATGAAAGATCTCCACAGAATTTCTTAATGTTTTCAAATTCAAAGTTATAAAATCCAAAGTGATCTCTTTAAACCATTCAGCAGCTACAAGGAATCTACTCTCACTTGGAATCATCTTGTCACTTACATCTCATCTCATATTCTACCTCTTTACCTTATCCCAAGTTCTTTACTTCTCAGTTTTTCTTCTCCTTCAATCTTACGCATTTATGACCTGTGATTTCTTGACTCTCTATAACTCCAGTCTATTAGAATCTTTTTATTTCTATATTCTTCCTAATTCTGCCTAGATATCATTTCAGCTAATCTTTAACAAAAGAAAAATTCTATTGTTATGTTTTGCTTGTTTATTTTTTCTGATTCCATAGAGTGTAGTTTACTAAAGTTTGCTAGAAAATTCTTGACACACATAGTTGATATATGTAAAATAAAGCCATCTAAATTTTAAAAAGATTGAAATCATACAAAGTATCTTTTCTTAACACAATGGAATGAAGCTGGATATTCATAACAGGAGAAAAAATGAAAAAATAATCAATAGGTGGAAATTAAATCACATACTCTTAAACAACCAAAGGATCAAATAAAAAAATTACAAAGGAGATTAGAAATGAATAAAAATAAAAACATAATATATTAAAATCACATATTAAACATAATATAAACATATTAAAACTTACGAAATCAAGTAAAGGTGGTAGTGCTCAGAAGAAATTTTATAGCAATAAATGCCCACCTTAAAAAAGAAGAAAAATCTCAATTCAATAAACTAACTTATACCTTAAGAAAATAGAAAAAAGAAGAACTAACTAAACCCAAAGCCATTAAAAAGAAGAAAATAATTTAGAGTGGATATGAGCAAAATAGAGAGTAGAAAAACCATAGAGAAAATCAGTGATACTAAAAGTTTGTTTTTTGGATCAACAGAATTGACAAACCTTAAGCTAGACTGACAAAGAAAAATAGAGAAGATGCAAATAACTAAAATAAGAAATGAATGGGGAGTCATTACTACTGACCCTGCAGAAATAAAAAAAAATTTATAAGAGAATGCTATGAACAATTGTACACCAACAAATTAGATAACCTAGATGAAATGGACAAATTCCTAGAAAAGTACAAATTGAGAATGAGATACTAGAACTCCCTTCTTCTGCTATAGAATAGGGTCAGAAAACTATGGCTCTTGAATCAATCTAGCCCTCAGCCTGGTTTTGTTTGTGTGTTTGTTTTTTATAGTCATAAAGCTAAGAATGGTTTTCCCCTATTTACAGGGTATATACACAAAAACAAACAAACAAGAATGGGGAAGGTTCCATATCTGGTCTGCAAAGCCTAAAATATTTACTCTTTGACCCTTTATAGAAAAAGTTTTCCTACCCTTGTTGTAGAAGAAAATATCTGAAAGCTTTGGGAGACAGGAACTTTGGAATGAAAAATTTCCATCTGCTGTAAACCATGTTCCCTCCGGAGGTCCCAGAGAACACTTCCTTTTCAAAGGTTTTAAGAAAGGCACTGAAGAAGGGAACACCAGTATCCTTTAATGGCTTTTGAACCTGTCTTTAGAGGCTAAATACGACGGTGGGAAATGGACCATGAAAAGGAAGGGCCATATAGTGACCCTTATCTGGCAGAGAAAAGAAAGATAAAAGGATACAATGAGCAGCTGGGTATTCTGATATGCAGGATCTAGAGTGATGTCTAATTGATCACAGAGTTTATAGGAATTAAAATAAGTGGACCACATATCAAACTGTTGCTTAATCTACATAGTTTATGTTAGATGGGCTGAAATTTCTTTCCTTTTGTTAGTTTAACAGTGCAAAAGGTTTCCAATTTTTCTGCATTGTCACAAACATTGGCTATCACCAGAGTATAAAATACTTGCCAATTTGATAGATAGATAAAAGACAGTATTTCATTCGTATTTTACTTTGAATATTCCAAATTAGTAGTAGAGTTGGCACTCTGTTTATTGGCCATTACATTTTCTTTTGCTGTGATTTGTCTGTTCGTAGTTTTTAGTACTTTTTTAAAAAATGAGCCATTTGCCTTTTTCTTACTGATATTCAGCAATTTAACAATTTATTTTGAGGAATAATTGATTTGACAGGGTCCAAATATTTCTTTTAAAAATACAGTCAGATTTAATATTTTTCTTATTTACTTTGTTACTTTTTTTTCCCAGCATATTATGGGGATACAAATGTTTAGGTTACATGTGTTACCTTTTCCCTTTCTTCCCCCCGACCCTGAGTCAGAGCTTCAAGCATGTCCATCCCCCAGACAATGTGCATTGCACTCATTATGTATGTATATACCCATCCCCTCCTCCCCCCTCCCATCTGCCCAACACCCGATAAATGTTGTTCCTATATGTCCACTTAGGTGTTGATCAGTGAAACCCATTTGCTGGTGAGTACATGTGGTTCCTGTCCATCCATTCTTGGGATACTTCACTTAGTAGAACAGGTTTTAGCTCCATCCAAGAAAATGCAAGAGGTGCTATATCATCATTGTTTCTTATAGCTGAATAGTACTCCATGGTATACATATACCACATTTTACTAATCCACTCGTGTATTGATGGGCACTTGGGTTGTTTCCACAACTTTGCTATTGTGAATTGTGCTGCTATAAACATTAAGTCTTTTTGTTTTGAAGAAATTCTTCTATATATTCATGGCAGAAAGATATTCCGTATTTCTTTTTTTAAATTTTATTTAATTCAGGATATGATGGGGGTACAAACATTTTGGTTGCATGTTATTTTTTTAATGTGTTTAATTTTTTCTCACATTTAATACCTTCATTTATTTGGAGTTATTTTGCTTCTGTTTTGAAAGGCATAATTTAATTTTTTAATATGCAAACAAATTACCCAGCCATCTTTTCCCCAAAGATTTTTAATACCCTGCCAAATTTTTCTACGTATTTTGCTCTATTTCTTGACTCTTGATTTTTCTCCATTTGTTATTTCTCTATGTCTGTGCAAATATAAAATTGCAAATATAGTAATTATTATATATAACTTCATAAAAATCTTAATATCAGGCAGTGAAAGTTCTCCCTCTTGTATTGGTTTTGCATATTTTTCATTGCTATTCTTGACACTTTGCTTTTATACATGATTTTTAGGATCTATTTTTCAAGTGCCAAAAGAAATTGTTAGTGGATTTTTATTAGAACTGCAAGAAATTTAAAGATTAATTTTGTAAAATTTGACATCTGTATTATTATGCTTTCCTTTCATGAATATGCTACACCTTTACATTCATTCAAATTTTTCTTCACTTCCTTCAAAAAGGAAGCATGTTTGTCCTTAAAGTTCCACACATCTTTCCTTAAATTTATACCAAAGTACTAGAAAATTTTTGCTGTTATTTGAATAGCATGTTTTCTATTAAATTTCCACATAGTTCAGATGAGTAAATAGAAATGCTCTAATATTTTTGTGTTGATTTTCTTTCTGAAAACTAAAATAGACCTCTCTTATTAGTTGTAAAATTTGCCCATAGATTCTGTTGGATTTTATATATAGAAAATTATCTTATTTTTACTTTTGTTCATAAAGATAATGATCATTTCTAATTCTTATAACTTGTATTAAATTTAATTGTCTCAATACACTGGCTAAAAATTTCAGGAAAATATTAATGTTCTATGTCTGTGCTAACATAGTATTGTCAGTTTGTAATTTTAGCCATTTGGGTGGTTGTGTCGTATTATCTTAATGTGGTTTTAATTTGCATTTCTACTTCTTACAACACACATAATGCCACAATGAAAGGAAATTTCTACCTAGCCTCACTGTACTTCTATTTTCTGTGTCCCTGCTATTTTTAGCTCAACAATAAATATTAACTTCTAACTGACCTTAATTCTCCACCAACTGTGCAAACATTAATATATTAATCTTTCTAATGAACAGCTCACTTCATGCCATTCCTTTGCTTGGAAACCTCCAATGATTTGCTATTACCCACCATATTATTTATCAACTCCTTAGACTTGTGTTGAACACAAGTCTTCCCAATGTGGCCCCAACTTACAATTTTATGGATTATTTCCTATCCCTTATTTACTTATTCAACATATATTTATTAAGTGCTTTCTAAATACCAAGCACTATGTTAGGCACTGAGGATCAAAGAATAAGCAAAAACAAATAGTCTTCTATGGTCTGAATGTTTGTATTCACCCAAAATTCATATATTGAAATCCTAACACCTAAGGCAATTGTATTAGGAAGTGGAGGCTTTTGTGGGACTGATTAGATCATGAGGGCAGAATACCATTAGTGTCCTTATGAAAGGGGCCACAAAAAACTGCCCTGCCCCTTCCACCATGGGAGGATGCAGTGAGAAACTTCCCTTTATGAGAAATGGGCTTTCACCAGACACCGAATCAACCAGTGACTTGATCTTGAATTTCTCAGCCTCTAGAACTGTGAGAAATGAATGTTTTTTGTTTATAAGCCACTCAGTTTATGGTATTTTTGTTTTACCAACCTGAATGGACTAAGACGTAGTTTCTCCTTAAAATTGGTATAAAATTGGTGGTTGAACTTTGCATTGATATAATGTTCATACTAAACGAAAAATCATAAAATTACATCTGTAATTTTAGCAGTAGACTTTCATAGTGAAATGAAATAATGTATTAGTAGATTCTGACCAGATTAGTAAGGTTGAAAATTCTTCTCTAAAAAGTAATAATTCGTGATGAGAAATGAAAGTGAGCATAAAGAAAACTAAATTAGGTAAGGGAGAAAACATTTCATGCCAAAAAATGGAAAAAATCACTTCCAAAATCACTGTGGCAAAATGTAGGATGAATCACGTAAGGAACTAAAACAAAAAAGTGCTACTTGAATGCAAAAAATAAAGGTTTTTAAGTTCTGAGATGAAGTTAGGTAAGTATTAATAGATTGGAAACCAAGTACACATTGCCTTGTAGGATTTCCGACTTTACTTCAAGGTCAATGAAAATTCATTGAAGATTTTTAAGTAGAGGTGTGATATGATTTAATTTATTTAGGAAAACAGTGACTATGATTGCTATAAAAAATAGACATGAGAAAAATAAGAATGGATATATGTAAAGTGGTATAGTTGGATGGCTATTGTAGCTCTGTGAGATTATGAGTTTGCACTAGAATAGTTACCATGGTTATAGTTTCTATGGCTTTAAAGAGAAAAAAATAAGCTTGAGAAATATATAGATAATTCAACAAATCTTGATAGTAGATTCGATAGGGTGGGTGGGTTATGTAAGATCAAGGAAGATTCTTAGGGTTTTGGCTTATTTAATTTGATGGAAGGTGGAATCATTCACTGCAGTAATAAATATTGGGGGGAGAAGTCCACTTCCAGTTTTGTTTTGGTAATGTGAATTTTAAGTGACCTTTGGTTTATTTAAATGGAGATTACAAGAATGAAATTAAGGTCCACAATTGAGAGTGGAGGTCTGGATTGGAGATATAAATTTTGGAGTTATCTGAATATAAGTGGTAAATAAAGATATATGTAGATGAGATCACCTAGGAAGAAGATGTGGAATGAGGAAAGAATATCTCTAAGGAAAGGTCGTGAGTTTGCTCTATGTTCCATCACTGGCTACAGGAAGATCAGCCTAAAAAGCTGGAGAGAGAAAGGACAGGCCAGAAAGGTGTGATAGAGAACAGCTAAAAACATGTTATTCAGGAAGCCAAGGGAAAGATACTCATTTTAAAAGGAGGTGAAAGTGCTGATTAATTTAGATACAAATCAAACATTTTCCATTAGATTTGGTGTTGTTAAAGTTACTATAATTTTATTTAAAGCTATTTCAGTGGAATAATGGTAGTGCATGTCAGATTGGAGGAGCTGTATGTTCAAAAAGAATTTTAAAAGACTAGAAAAATTTTTTAAAAGATAGAAAAAAGTATAAATATATTCAAAGTCTGATGAAGAAACCCAACAAAAAGAAATAGATCACATATTTAAATATGCAATTCATGAATCTTTCTAAAATAAAAAAAGAATCTCATCCACATAGTAAATGAACACACCGCACTCTGAGGAACACGACTGAGATTGGATCTTAACAGAAATATACTTTAAAACAGCAACTGTATTGCTAAGATTAAAAAAATCCTTTGGGCAAACAAGGCAAAAGATCATTACTTGTTTTGTGCCTAACATTATTTTAAGTAAAACTCATATACTGTAAAATATAGACAATTTGTATGTTCCATTTGATAAATTTTTGATGAATATGTACCCATGTAATCATTACCCCAATCAAGATACAGAACATTACAACCTAAAGTTTTTTCATGTCTCTTTCCGGTCAACATTTCAACATTGTCTATAACAATCATGGTTCTTACTTCCATCACAATACAGCACTTCATATTGAAACCGTCCTTACAAATTAATAAAAGTGGTGTGAGGTGAGAACCGTGGTGAGGGCCTAGTTAAAAATAATGACGATGTGGTCACTGTCCCCTCTATATTGCTTCTCTATAATTGCCACACTGGAGCCGTGCGGCTTGTGGTCATAAAGATTCTTAACTTCTCCCCATAGCTGGTGTACATAAAAATTCTTAACTTTCTCCGTAGATAACATCACCTTTTTGAAACCTAAAAGTAGTTTTTAAGATATCTTCCAGGCCCCGCATTCCAGTGGACTGGTTGACCCAACCAGACCAGCAGGCCATACCAAGAAACTGACAACTGGAATTGTGGCCCCAGGACTGAAGTAACACAAGATGATTTTTACATCCCAATAATTTTGCCCCAATTAAAAAATCTAATTGCCTAATCCCTTGCCTGCCAAACTAGCCTTAAAAGCCCTGTCTCCCAAATTCTCAGAGAGGCGGATTTGAAAAATTGTCTCCCATTTCCTCGCTTAGTTAGCGCTATGCAGAATTATTAAACTCTTTCTCCATTGCAACCCTGACTGTCTCAGTACATTGGCTCTTCTCTGTGCAGCAGGCAACTGAACCTGGTTGGGTGGCAACAATACAGTGGAATTACACATCATACGCTATTCTGAGGCAGATATTTTTCACTCAACATAATACTTTGGAGGTTTATCCATGTTGTGGTATTGCTAAGTGTCCTTTCATTGTTCGAATGTTTATTCAAATTAGTTTATTCTTCTCCTGTCGATGCACATTATGTTGTTTCTAGGTTTTGGCTAATATGAACAAGCGTCCATGAATATTCTTGTCCATGTCTTTCTTGTTCTTGGGTAGAAACCTAGAAGTGAAATTGATGGGTCACAGGATAGATATATGTTTAACTTTATGTTTAAGAAACTATCAACTTTTTCCCAAAGTGGCTGCCATTTTAACCTCCCACTAGCATGGTGGGGGTATGAAAGAGCCTAGTTATAATGATTTAAAATTCACAGTCCAAAACCAAAATTACTTTTATACCAGCCTAATAGTTGAATGACATCTTGACATCATTTGGTATTTGGTCAGTCATTTTTAATTTTTAGCATTCTAGTGTGTGTTTCAAGTCACTTTTTTCTCTTTTCTTAGAGATTCAATATTTTTGTTGTCGATTACTAGAAGTAAATTATTTAATTAAAAACAATAAGTGCCCAGTGTACTTTTTAAAAACTAGGATAGACATTTTTTTCTGGCAAATATACATAACATAAAATTTGACATTGTAACTATTTTTAAGTATACAATTCAGTGGTGGTAAGGATAATACATTCATGTTGTACAACCATTACCATAATCTATCTTCAAGACTTCTTTTTATCTTGCAGGCTGAAACTCTGTACCCACAAAACTGTAACTCCCCAATTCCCTCTCTGTCCAGCCCCTGGAAGCCATTATTCTGCTTTCTGTCTTTATGACTTTGACTACTCTAGGTACCTCATATAAGTGGAACCACACAGTGTTTTTCTTTTCATAAATGGCTTATTTCATTTAGCATAATGTTTTCAAGTTTCACCTAAATAGCATTTGTCAGAATTTACTTTCTTAAGACTGAATAATATTCACTGTATGTATGTTTGTTTATCCATTCGTTCATTGATGGACACTTGGGTTGATTCTCCCTTTTGGCTCTTGTGAATAATATTCCTATGGATATGGGTCTGCATATAATCTGTTAAAGTCTTAGCTTTCAATTCCTTGGGGTATATACTCAGAAGGAGAATTGCTGGATTATATAGTAATTTCATTTTTTTTTTCTTTTTGAGTAACTGCTATACCGTTTTCCATAGAAGCAGCACCATTTTGCATGCCCACAGCAATGTACAAGGATTTCAACTTTTCTGCATCGTTATAAACAGTTGTTAATTTATTTTCATTGATAACAGCCATCCTAGTGGTTTAAAGTAGTATCTTATTGTGGTTTTGATTTATATTTCTGTGAGATTTAGTGATATTGAATATCTTTTCTTGTGATTATTTGCCATTTGTATATCTTTTTTGAAGAAACATCTATCGATGATCCTTGACCATTTTTAATCAGGTTTGTTGTTGTTTTGTTGTACAAATTCTTTATATAATAGGGATATTAACCCACCATTAAGCATATGATTTGCAAATATTTGTTAAGTCACTTTTAAGGTCAAAAAATTATGCTGACCTGGGATTTCTACAAAGAAATACTAAATTCAATAGAAATAGAGTGAAATACTCAAAATACTCTAGGAAAGAAAGTGGAGCCAAGGATTTTTAACCCGTCAAGCTGCCTTCAAGTGTATAAGTTACAGAATTACCAGTGTTAAATATTCAAGAACTCAGACAATATTATTTCACCGAAAATATCATAAAGACTCTTCCTATGTATTAAACTCTGCCAACCAAGAAATGACTGTGTGTAGATAGGAAAAAGATGAGTGGTGAGCACAGAACATATTTAACTATAAAACTGAGATTAAAACAAATGTGGACATTAGAATGAAAGGAAAAGGTAAATTAAAAAATAAATAAATAAATAAAGACAGCAGACCCCAAAGAGAGTCACTCATGCTGAAGTTCCACATTATCAGATACCTAAGTTGTTTTCTGGTAAGATCGGACCTTCCCAGAAATCAGGAGAGAGATGATAGCCAAATCCCATTATGCCAACAAAATTTCTCTTACATCCCTATAAGGAAAGTAACCTTGAAATGACCAAATTTTTATTTGTTCCTTGTTCCTTCTTTCCCCCACTTTTTTCTGCTTATAAAACTCACTCATTCTGTTTAGCTCATCAGAACTCCTTCCTATTTTCAGATTGGATGCTTCCTGGTTCATGAATCACTAATAAAAGCCAATTTGATCTTTGAAACTCAATTTAATGATACTTTTCTCTTTGACAAATCCTATATTCTTTCAATATAGAAATAATATAAAAAATTGAACATTAATGGGTGAAAGGCAGAAAAGATAATAGTTACGTTGATGGCATTATTTGTAAGACTCAGTAGTTGAACTTAAGCTGACAAATTTTGTTCAAAAAAGTGTAAGTATGTTAATGGTACAAAAATAAACAATTGGAAAGTTAATACATTCAGAGGAGTGCTGTATAAGGATTAATATTTCAATATTCATTGTATGCTTACTTAGATGGAAGATCAAAGCCAATATTAAGACTAGGAATGCAGGATTGAAAGAAAGGAAAAAAACAATGTAAGTATTTAGAATAGATAACAACAACAAAATAGCATTTGGCATCTAAGTGGATTTAGTGGTAAATCATAGTGAAGAAGAGACAATAATTCTGTAGGCTTTTCTTAGAAGCTTGATAAAAGAATGGGGATATTTTTGAATTAAGAAAGATTAGTATAAAAGGAGAAACAAAAGGAAAATGAACATTTCTCGTTTTCTATGTTGATGCTGATTTGGTTGATTAGCACCCGGCCTACTGGCTATGTGAATTCCAATTCCAAGTGACTCAGAGCAAGAGTGTAATACTCAGTTTAAAGTACACACTCAAGGGACAGGTATTGATCAGCTTTGTCTTCTGTTTACTTGTGGAAAGAAATAGTATAGGTGAGTCTCCTGAAAATGGAGAGCACTACAGGAAATCCAGGAAAATGAGGTGTGTGGTAGGTGTGAGTAAACAGATGTGAGGAGGGTGAAGGAAGGCTAATTAGGTGGAACTGAGTCCTGATGCTTCTATTTCTGAAAAACCAGCAGGAGATTGGAGCTACAAGGGGACTTTGTCTCCTAAGAAAAACAATGCTTGCTTTTTTCTCTGCTAAAATAAGAGTATATTCCAACAAAAATATAGCATAACACATTGAGAAACATTTTTAAGCTATGAGAATGAAATTAATCAAGCTAACAATATGTTGTAAAATAAATTAAAAATTATTTAAGTGCTTTTCTCAAAGGCAGCTTTTGCAAAAAAAGTAAAAATGATTTAAGGAACACAATTGAGGAACATAGAAAATAAAGTCAGAGCTGTGTTAGCATTGACTAAAAGATGAGGTGTGTTGGACATAATATTAAGCAGGAATATGTCTATGTGTAAGTCTCAATATATAAGAACAACTAGTTACACACAGTGAGAAAGAACAGGAATATTATCTGCTCGCAGTGATTTTATTAAATAAAAAAAGTACATCCAGACTTACATGTGTGTTTTTGAAGCCATTATAAAGACAGACAAATGTAAAGAAGGCAAATAGCTCTTTTCGAAGGCTAGGATGAAAAGGATTTTGAGAGAAGAGGAATAACTTACAGAAGGATAAAAACTACTGGGGAAACAATGAGTAGCTGTTTTCCATACCTATTGAGAACAAAACAAGAGAAAATGGGCTTACATTGGAGACAAAAAAATTTAAATTGCATGTGAGTTAAAACTCCCTAACTAAAAGAGTTTTGAGATACTGGTTGGATATCTTTTTTTGGTTTTGTTTTGAAAATTATTAAGTGTAGGACGGACTCCCATTGGTTTTTTTAGCAATGTCGAAATTATATAAGGTTGGACTGTGTGAAAGTTTGCTGTTGCATTCTTCATATTAGCATTTTAATTTAAAAGCTTCTTATGCCAAGGATGCTGACCAGCTTATCCATATCAATTTTAAAGAAGAGAGCAAATGATCTTTAATTGCATCAGGAGAATTGGGTTGACTATAGAGAAGAATTTCCTGCTGGAGTGGAATGTTAAATAACAAAATGAAATCTTATGGGACCAGGTAATACTGAATAGAACACAAGGAGACAAGGTACAGCTGTACAGTGACTGAGCAGGAATTTCGTTGTTGAGCTTGTGAGCCAGGTGCGTCCAGGGAATCTGGTTCGAACACCACACCGGAGGCGAGGGCAAACAGAGAGTGCGGCCTTGTGGTGTTTAGTTTGGGGATTGCCTCAAATCTTTTCAGCCCACAATAGACTAACTTAACCAGTCAAGCGCTAATGCTGTTGTACTCACTTTGTACAACCTCCCTGCACCCCAGGAAGACTCCTAGGGTAGGTGAGTGTGGAGTAAGAGCTGCTCGCTGTTGACCTCAGTGTTACGCCGTAAGTGTTAGGTGCTGTTCTAGCAACATTCCAGGCACTATCTTATTCAATCATTGCAAGGAACTCCATGAAGAAGATGAAGAAGAAATTATTAATATTTCAATTTGCATTTTACTGTTGAAGATATTAAAATTTTGGAGATAAAAATTTTTCCCAGATTCCCATAGCAGGTCACTCTAGAGAGACCATATTCTCAGTTATTATTCTATGTACCGATTCAATTGTATTTTGAAAACGCAGTAGATTTCATTAAGTATGGACTAAACTAGACTAAACTATTAGACTATGTTAATTTGTTTACTGAGTTTTTGATTTATTTAAGAAAATATAAATGTTTAGAAAAATGTACTTTCTCATTAATAGGTTATTGCATGTAATTACTGATAAAAATGTCTAGTTTTTTTATGTTATGCTAATTTCAGATTTTAAAAGCCTTATTAAAATGCATCATTATTTGCTAGAGTTAAAAAGATTAGTCATTCCCCCTTATGCATAAGGAAATGGAATAATCCTTGTTTCTGACGATTTTTGAAGGCACTGTGCTCTGGAGGAAAAACAAATTTCAATCATAGAAGATTTGCCTTTCCATAGCACATTTATGTCCTTTATTTGGCTTCCAGTAAAATATGATTATGTTAGATCACATTTCTTTAGATATATACAAATTAGGCATATTGCACAATGTCTAGGAATTACTTTCCTAATGTTTCACAATAGCTGGAATTAATTGAAATCCTTTAGGGTATATGAGGCCGGAAGTGTGTCATGTTCATGGTATAGTAGGAAATAATTAGATCTGTAGTGAAGAGACACTCCCAATTAAATCTTTATGGGAAAATGATTTTGAAATTAGCTTTAAGAAAATTGAGTGGAAGCAGATTATAGGCAAATTGAAACACTCCTGCATAGTATTAACAAGCATATTTTTATATCTGTGCATGGAATCTGAGTTATCTCCCTCAGAGTCCAGATATAATTTGTGTGGCATGTTAGGGAAAGTTAGGTCTATATCAGATGAACTAAAAAGACTATGGAAAACATATTTTTGTCACAATGAGAAGTAATGTTTGTAGCAGCAATGTTTACTTTTAATTATCAAATTTATATATAAACCTTAATAGGTGAAATTATGGATACATGTTAATATCCTAGAGTTCATACGAGACAGATATAGACTAATACAGAAAAATCTTATTTGTCAGACTCTGGAAATTGCTCTGCTATTAAACTTATTTAATTAACACATTGTTTACTAAACCATATGGAAAATACTATGTAAGGTCTTACATTTCTATTTCTAAATTGATTAGTAAAATTCTAAAAGAAAACTGTCTTAAATTCACATAAAACAGGATACATTTTGAAAAAGTCTGACATAAGCGTATCTGTGTGGATGCCCCAATTCTTGCTTTATTGCCTTGTTTTAGAAGTTCTAAATGTAACATCTTTTTCTTTTATTTTCAACAACATTTAAATAATATAGTTTCAAAGTAAAGAATGTTTATAATAACTCGTGATAGAATTGAACGATTTTAGATTTGAGAGGGATTTTCATAAATAAGAAAACTTAGATTCAGAAAGTTTAAATAACAAGCCAAATTTTAAAAATTTAGTGACACCTTTGGACTAGAATTGAATGCAATACCCCTAATGCTAAGTCTGTAGCCTGCCTGTCCATGGAACGAAGACACTTCCAGTGGGAAGCTACTTGCTTGCATTCCTCCATACCTGGGCAAATGTTCAGTGCACGATGAATAGAAACACTTTTTAAAAGTTAGATTTAAGGACATTTGTACTCATGCTGAGGTGCAGCTTTAAATGTTTTCCTGGATCATTATTGACATTCAATTATCTTGTGGAAAGATTGTGGCCTCCAGGTTTTTGCCATAATATTCCAATTATAATTTACATAGTGCTTCTAGTGATTGGCAACAAGGAGACTGCAGTGTTATTCACATGCAGAGTTTCAGTCCTGGAAGAGTAAGCTATTATGTATAAAAGGAAGCATTTTAAGCAAATTGATTTTCTGTGTAGAGCTTTAGCCCAAAAGGACCTCTTTGTGCAAAAATCAAGATCAATAGTTCCATGTAAAGCTAAATTGAATCATGTCACTGCTTCAATTTTATAATAGTTCGAAGATACAATAAATAATAAACTTTCTTTTGACTCTTTCTTGTTGGTTGTCCTAATTTCAATAACAATCAGTGCGTATTTCATTACATCACTTGCTGTTGACACCAGAACCATCGGTAGAAATTACAGTGGAGGAGGTGTGTGTTAGCATGTCAACCAAAGGCAAGCTGCCCGCCATGCCTTGTCGTTTATTCAACCAAAACACTGGTAAAACTCTGTTACGATAATTAAACTCTGAATTTACGGATGTCATGTGAATGAATGAAAATGAAGAAGTAATTTCTGCTAGCATGGAGGAGTTGGGGATAAGATTTGGGTAGCATTATGTTCGTGCATTAAATTGTGACTAATGATAATATTTTTTGCGTAGGAGATACGGTATCTCCAAAGGGAAAGAGCTACTGGGAGACTGAGATGATTATTCTAACAATCCAAGCTTAAAATGCACACTCATTCCAATAAGAGCGATATTTGGAAAGAGGTTGGCTGGTGCAAATGATTGTGTAGGTGGAAAAGGAAAGGGAAACACATTTGTTGAGTGCGCTCTAATCCCAGGCAGTGCCCATGTTATCCTGCACGTTCACCAAACTAACAAGACAAGTATTTATTAAATTCCTACTATCCTAGGAGCCAGATAAATAACGTTGGACAAGAAAGATGTAATTTCCCATCTGGGAGCCTGTAATAACCTTACAATGGGTATCTAAGTAGCTCCAATTTATGATTGAGAAAATAAGAGCTCAGAGAAGTGAAATAGCTTGTTCAAAGTCACATCGTTAGGAAGTAGGAAAGGTAGGATCCAAACCCAGGTTCGTCTCTCTTCAAAGCCTAAATATTTTATGCCATAGTGCCGTGAGCAAATTCTGGTGAATAGGGGGTATGTGCTGAAGTCTATAATGACAAACATGCCCATGTCTGTTCATTTGGCAAACTCCTAGTCCCCTGGATTTCTTTGGGTTAAAAAGAAAGAAAAAGCAGTTCGTTTTTCAAATCTTGGCAGGTGCTTGTGCCCGGCCCTGAGTACATTTCATTCATTTCACTGTCACACATAAAAGCTTTTTTAAAAACTGTAATTTGCACATATTTTTGAAAATTAATTTAATAAGATATTCACTGAAAACAAAGATTAATTACTCTAGGTTTGTCAGCCAACACAACCCAGTGAGGACTGTGGTTTTCTTTTTTGAAACAGTTGTTATTTAGACACAAATTATGATGCATTTTTGGAAGCAGATAATTCCTAAATTCATATTAACTGCTTCATAAATCATAGGCCAACTGAAAAATTAATGAAAATGCTCTAACATGTAGGTGTGCATAAAAGAAGTCAAATATAAGTCCAAAAACAAATACAACTCCCAAGCCTTTTATTTCTTCAGAAATTAGTTAACTCCACTATCGGTCCCAAGAGGAAATAAATTTTTAGTCAGAAATTTCTGAAGTGATTAGGATTTTTTAGTCATAGGAAATTGTATAATTATCTCCTTTTTAAAACACTAGTTTGAAAATACTTAAGGACACAGAAATATCTGAAACATTTAGTATTTTTTAATCATAGAAAATGGTATCATTAACTCTCCCTTTTTAAAACTAGTTTAAAATTTCTGAGCAGATAGATTATGTTCAACATAAACTTGGGAAATGAGTATTTTAAGAATATTTGAGAGACCCTATCCAGATATGCACCCTGATCGTTTCAACTGCAAAGACTAATTTCCTCCCTATACCACTCGATGTTGATCAACATATTCATACGACAATTTACTGAGCCTCTACTATGTACAGGCATTATTCCAGGTGCTTGGGATACATTTAGTGAACAAAACAGGAAAAAAACGTCCCTGACTTTATGGTGCGCACATACTCCTCTTCCCAGATTTCTGCAAATTTATTCTGATTTCTCTCAGTTACTCCTGCAAATACTACTTAAATGCTAATGGTCTCTGAGGTTTTGTCAACTTACTTCTCCCTATATACTATCTTTCTGTATAATATCATTCTTGCCTTCAACTGTCTCCTATATGTTGCTCTAAAATCTGTATCTTCTTGTCTTTGATCTCTGTCTTGCATTCCAGGTTCGCGCGTCCCTCTGGAAATTCCACAGTCACTTTACACGTAACGTGTCCTGAGTTAAAGCACTGTTGACCTCCACTTCTTTTCCAAGGAAACCGTTTCTTAATGCTCCTTTTCCTCCCTATCAGCGTCGTCCCCGATCAAGAAGTCACCCAATCACCCAGTGTAAATGTCTAGATGTAAGTGATGAATAGCTCAGATTTCTAGCCTCAGACAGCCTGTGTTTTTATCCCAACTTTTCCAATAATTAGCTTAGTAATATTGGCAACTGACTTAACCTATTGGAACAGTAATTTGCTGAGCTGTAACTTGGGGATTTCGGCTGCTAGACAGATTAACAGGTGATGCAATTTAAGGTTTCAGCACATAATAAGATCTAAATTAAAAAAATTAGTTTTTGGTATTAGTTTTGCTTTTATTGTCATATTTTATAACTACCAGTACTCAGTCATTTCAAAGTGTGCTTGGTAAAGTCCTAGTGTCACAAAACCTTGGGGGCTTCCTTTGACTTTGGGTGGGTCTGAGCACCAGGGCTCCTGACTGCTCTCTAAAGTAACTTCAGCGGGAGCCTCTCGGCTGTCACGTGTTCTCTCTATCAGCGTTCTGCTTTGAATTTTGATTGAAATGGATTCTACCGCTGAATATAATTTTATCAACCAATGATGCACCTCTAGGGATGTTCTTTTGTTTTCCTATTCTATTCTACTTTTCAAATACTGTACTTGAAGAGCCAAACTTTCCACTCGGCACTGAATTTTTCCTTAGTTCAATCCTTTAAGTGTCTGCCTTTAGCTCAGAATTCCTATCCTCCAGGATGGATTCTCCTGAGAAAGTTTTGTGAAAGGTAGGCGCGCTGTGGAATGTAAGGAGGGGTGACATTGCTGACTCTCCCTGATACTGCTCTGGTTAGATCAAGTTAGAGCTGTGCCATTAATTAAAAGGCAGCTCCTTTTGTCTTTAATGTATTGCACACATTTGCAAAGCTACTGGTCTCCAACAGCAGAGTACACTCCAAAAAAATTAAAAAAAAAAAAAAAAAACTGCCTGTGTGAAGAACCAGCCAAGAATAATAATTAGCTTTTTGACATATCGGTTTCTAACGAATGAGTTATTTATTTTAAAATACCAGTGGCGTGTCTATTAAATTAAAACCTTCACTCTGTTTCTAGCATACCCATAATATCTTTTGATGCAAAAACATAGTGTACAAAGCCAAAACTTACATGCTATATTGAACATGAATTTATAGACAGAGGTAAGTTTAATAGTTGAAATGAGTTATAGGCAATGAACAACTGGTGTACATATATGTACGTATAATATATGGTAAAATTTTAGTCCAAAACATAGATGTGCAAAGTTGAATCTTCATTGCTTTTCTTCTACTAAATGTAATTTATAACTTGAGCCTCTATTTTCAACTCACTCAAGTTTCCACCAAGTAAACTCAGTTTAATTAGTGTTACTCAGTCATTTTTGGTTTTTACTCAAAGTGTGTGCCTCTCTTTTTTATCCCCAAAGGCAGAAGGTCCAAGTGCGATTCACATGATTTAGGTGGGGCGTGGCTGGCGAGAATACAGTCACTTTCTCCACCGTGGGCAACCCTTGGCCTCTTCTGGACTGTGCAGAGACGGAAATCATGATGTCTTGAGTTTCATTTTCCACAGCATCAACTGCCTCCCGTCTCAGTAGACCATGGCACTAGCTTCTATTGTCCATTGTCCACACTACATATTCTGACAGTGTCCTCCAGGCACCACAGAGACTTTGTCTTGTCTAACATCCCTCTCTCTCTGCTAATTTTGGTCCCTTCTGGCCCCCTAGGAGGCCTGGGAAACATTCTGAAACGTTATAGACATTAACCTGGAGTTATGGAAGACTTGGGGAATTGTTTCAGGTCCTCTCTTCCTGAACACATTTCTCCTCATTTTCTACTTTCTGCTGAAGACTCATGCTGGCACAAGAAACTCTCCTCTTCCTTTCTCCTTGGCTTTCTGGCTGCCCCACTTTTATTACTCTTCAGGTGCAGAAAATTGAGTTTATTGCCCCCTAGCCATGGCACATTATCATCACTGGGCCATGCAAAGCATTTCTGTTGTGTAATTGATTTTTCTCTTTTACCAAGATCCCCACTCCCATTTCCTTGCATTGTGTTTGATATATGTTCTTATAGATGCATCTACCTGATGAGATATGTCTTGTATTTTTGTGTCTTATTTCATATAAATGACATTATGCTCTAAAACTCACCCTGCATATTTATTTATTATATATATAAAAAATATATTGTATTTTAAATTTTAAGGTGTATCTATGTTGCTGTAGGAAAATCTAAATTTCTTTTATTTCTGCTATACAGTATATTTTCACCACATTGTATTAGGTTGAACTATATGAAATCGACATTTTCTTGCAGTCAAAAATGGTCAAATATTAGCAATTTCATATGGTCCCACCTAAACATATTTATTCCCCTAGTGACAGAAACTAGACTGTGGCCAATTTCCTGCAACAACAGCAATGTATTGATTAGCATGCTTGTGTATTTGGTATATATGCTCAGGAGTGAGATCACTGGTTAGTGGAATAGATGCGTACTTAATTTCACAAGAAACTGCCACATTGTTTTCCTGAATGGCTGTACTACCAAAGGTCTTCGCTGTAAGTTCTAGTGTCATTTCAGACTCATGAGGTGGCAAGAAATAAATCCTCAAATTTGTCTTGTACCTCTCCAAACCCATTTGGTATATTGTTCGTTTTCTCTAAACCAGGGCCCAGCCAAAAAGAAGGATGCTCTTCTCTCTGTTGATGGTGGGAGGCCTGTGGATCGACAGCGACAACACTGAAAACAATCTTGGTTAATGTTCCCAAATTGTGTCCCCTTACGTGTGCCTTAAGTTAGGAGGCTTTCAGTTCTAGATGTCAAAATTCCAACATGAATTACTTTAGTCAAAAAAGGAAGTTTTTGGCTCACTATCCAAGGAAGGATTGAATGACTAAACCACAAGGAGGACAGATGCATTTGGAACCAAAGATATTAGGGGCTCAAAAGGTAGCAAGACTTTCCTTTTCTACTCTTTGTTATTTCCCGCCTGCCAGCTTGATTCTCTTACCGCAGACCAGCTTTCTTCACACGGTGGAGAGCACAGTAGTTGGCAAGCTTCTGTGCTTTATGCCGAAAATTTCGCCACCTGAGGGAGATCATCTCTATCACTCAGATTCATTTTGAAAGATCCCAGGACAATTCTCCCTTATTACTGGCTTGGATCAGTGCTTATTTATGGATCACTCAACTCCAGTCCGATTGGGGGTGGAGTATGCACTAATATGTTCCCTTTGAGGAGTCATGTGCGTGGGTGGAGAGGTTCTGAGAGAGAGGACGGGCAGGTTACCTGCATATTTAGATGCTCAGGAGGAAGCAGCAGTGTAAGGGATACATAATATTCCCCTGCTTTCCCAGAAAAACACTTTCTAGGTCCTCTCTGCTGGCATGACGATTCTCCCAATACACTTCTCCCAGCCTATACTTCTCATATTCCACCAGCACGACTGCGGAGCCTCTAGGAGAAAGTTTCCTGGAATCTGCCTTAAGCATCCCAGTAAAACCAAATACAGCCTAAAATGGAAAAGAGACTACTTTTTTTGACCTTGATGCTACACAAACCATTGTTAGAGAGGAAATCCTCAAAAGCAGTTTACATCCCTGTACTTTCTGGAAGAGTCGTCATGACAATACAGTGACTGTATGTCAGAAATTGTTTTCCTCAGAATATTAGAAGAGTATCTATTTTCTAATTAACAGAGGGACTTTGAACTGGATAAATTCTAGTGCTGGTCTGTGTTACATGTAGTAATCCTTGAGACAGATTTGGGAGGGAAAGTGATAGCAGAGGAAGGCAGCCATCAACCATCAATGACTACCCAGGTTCAATTCCTGCCTATAGTTAATAGCACAGGTGTATAAAAGAATTGTAGGTTGTTCTGTATGTCTTTTTTCCCTCTCAGGCTCTCTTTTAATGCAGCTGAAAAGAACCTCCTGTGGCCAATTGCGGGTTGAAGATAATTAGCCTTTAATTATCACCAGTTACATTTTCACCTGTTCCACTTGCAAATCCCCAGAACTTCTAGTTTTCCAATTAGCTATTCATCCTCCAACAAGCAAGTGTGGGGAAACCACCTTTCCTTTTGGGAACTAACCCTTTCCCCACTAACCTTTCAAGTTATATTTTAGCTAGTATAAGAACACCTTTGAGAGGATCAACTTATTTTTATTTGCAATATATATCTATAGAATCTCAGCTCAAATGTGTGCTTTCACTGCAGTAGCTGAATCTAGGTAGACATTGGGAATATCATCTCTGGGGAGATCAGAATAATGAATGTTACTTGAGACAAGAACAGACGAATTAAAATTCACTCACATAGGCAAAGCCTTATTTGCAATCTAAAGAAGAGTTTTCTTTTCTGTTTTCCTTTTTGGTTGCATATGGATAAAAGTCAAATGCAAAACATTAGAGTGGGAAAAGAATTCTGACACAGTATTTTTTATCTTCTATCAAGGGACTGAATATTTATCCATTCAAGCAGAGAGAAAGGGCTTTTGGCTCACATTTAGGAAGGTGATGATAGTAAAATAAATAAATAAATAAATAAATGAGTGAAAAATCCCATACAGCTAAGAAAATCTCATTAGCAACAAGCTGGCAAATTTAAAATAAAACATTCACTAATCCCCCAAAAGCATATTGCAGAGGGAAAAAAAAGGATAATTTACTTCACGACCTTTTAAGGTTTTATGTCTTGGTATCTATCACATGGTCTTATATATACCTGGTAGTAAAACTATACAGAAACCTTTGGAAAGGCTGCTCTGGGAATACATTCTCATTAGCATGTAAATCTTTTATCAGTATGCAAATAATTTAATGATAATGTGGCCAGGGTCTCCAGAGTAAATAATTTCTATTTTCATTACTGTATATGCTACAAATACTCATACTATTTTCCCTGAGAATTATAGTACCTATTTAGTACACTTTGATCCAATCACAAATTTTGTCTCATTAATCCACACTTCACAGCAGGTAAGTCAAAGGCATTATTTTTCTAACTCACAGATGAGGAAATAAAATGACAAAAGGTCAGACCAATCATAGGCTGGATTTAAAACATATGGGTGTCCAGGGTTTCTATGCTACTAATTATGTTTTGTGTTCACTAACTCTTCTTTGTGTGAATTTTGTTTAACTTATCATACTTCATTCTAATTGCAGGATATTAAAAAACATGATCAGTGAGCTATTTAGCCCAGTATCAAATAATGTAGTTTTAAAATTTAACACTATAAATAAATAAATAAAATCTCACACCTTGCAGTATGCAAGCCATTGAGACAAGTATCTTGGGAAACTTTGGTATGTAAAGTGTTATGTGTGATATTACTTTCGAAACCGCAATATGTGCAAGTTTCACAAAACAAATTCAGTGCTATAGTTAACTCCTTCCACCATTTTCAGCATTTTTATTCCTAAATTATGGGGAACAATATTATTTTTTTTTTTAATTGGGGGAAAACTACAAAGCATTTACAGTAAAATGTTTACAGTCACAATTTATAGTGAGCTGATTTCCCAAAATATATTACCACTCAAGTTAACTTATCTTGTTACATTTAAAAATCTACTCTGTCAAAGTAGTCCTTAGAGTACATACATGGTGCTCCAACTGTATCTACGTACAACCAACACTCCATTTTGAGTGTATAATTAAATGATTTTCAGTGAATTTACCAAGGTTTACAGTTAATCACATGAATCAATTTTTGAGGAATTCCTTTCCCCTATTGAGACCCCTAATTCCGCTCCCCAACTACTTTTCAAGCATATCCCACCTCACAATTTATTCTTGAAAACAACTATGTTAATTGTTGTATTTATACATTCTATATATTATATAGATATATAATTTTATGATTATATATATACACCTATGTGTATATTTGTGTGTGTGCATATATACATATATATTTCT
Source organism: Lepilemur ruficaudatus (assembly GCA_963574885.1). NCBI lineage: Eukaryota > Metazoa > Chordata > Mammalia > Primates > Lepilemuridae > Lepilemur > Lepilemur ruficaudatus. Next base: position 8,636 of record CAUYRT010052328.1, on the reverse strand, counting down.
CTATGGTTAGTAACACAGTCATATCTCATGTATCCAGCATCTTTAAGGATTGATGTTTTATACATAAAGGCTTATATTTCTTTTATTTTAGCCACTTGGCAGTTGCAAATTTTCTAAACTATTTATGTGTGTCCATGCAGTCTTAGACTACATGGTCTGAACATCATAATTCTACTGATGATTTTAATCATGCTCTTATCTTTAGTATATCTTTATTCCTTCAAGGACTGTTTATAAGATTGCATGGGGGTGTGTATTCTCCACTTTTCAGTCACTTCTAGTTGGTCTCGATGTACATACTTCTGGCAGTCCCCTGCACATCCATACACACCTGAAATTTGTTGTTGGCCATGATGGTGTATGGTCTCAGAGAAACCTGCACTTCCTAGCCTTATAGTGCTATGTATTAAATTAAAATGTACAGGCTCATTTTAATTTAACAAGATGAGAGCCTTGGGAACTTTACTGTAGAGTAATGTGCTCAGATTTGACCACAAGTGATTTGGACCAAGTTTCTTCCTTGTCAGAAGTCACTTTTTGCTTACTTTGGGCTTCTCAGCTACATTTCAGATTGTGTAGTTTGCTGAAAGTCCAGCTGCTGGAAAAATGAGTCATTAATGTATACCATTTGTACTGGATTATGAAAGTAATACTTCAGGCATCCCATTTGCAGCAGCAGTACTGCCATATACCTTTTGCACTTTCCCATTCTAAGTAGAATCTTCTTGTTTACTTGCCCCAATGTAGGTAAGGACTGTAGTTCACAAAACCAGTACCTCTGAGGAAGTTTGCGGCTTTTATTTAAAAATTGATACTCAGGACGTTGAAGGTAAAACAGCATGATTTATATTGTAATTTTGGCTAAACATGAAGAATGTCAAATAGAGAGCTTCCTTAATTAGGAAAAATGTGCTTGCTCAAAAAACAAAAATGTTTAATCGTATTGTTTAGCAGGTTGCCATCCAAGTAAACATTACTTCCATTTATTACAATAGATGGAACTCTTTAATCATAGTTGGAAACTAAACTTAGTAATGAAGCTAAATGTATTTACTATTGATCAAGAAAGTGTTTTGACTAATTACATTACTTTTTTAAAGTGTCACTAGTTGTAAAGCCACAGAAAGATCTAATTCTAGAATAATGAATTTCTGTTGCTTTTGTGTCAGCTTTCAGTTCAGGACCCTGAATTCTCTATTGCCCTACTAGTTTTCACATTTCTCTGCCTCCATCTTTAATTTGGTCTCTCCAGTACTTATGGCTTTTTTTTTTTTTAATTTCCTTTTGTATTTCTGTTTAACCTGTGGTATTCAGATCCTTCTGCTGGTTGGCTGTCCCTTCTCAGGCCAAAATCAAGTCCACTTGCACATTCCAGCCAGTTGTCTCCAGGATCAGGCCAAGTGCTGCTGCCTCTGCTCTGGTGTTTTCCATTTGTGGCTCAGAGGCCTGTTCCTACAGAAAACTTCCCAACTACCAGCAAATCCAGGCATCTGCTCTTCCTCCTTCCAACACCTACCAAACAAGTTACCAATACATATTTATCTCAAATAACTTCTTCTTTAAACTATAAGTTCTTTTAGAGCAGAAAACTGTTCTAATTATTTGAAGACTTGCTGGTATTGTCAGTAGCCTTGAATTTCTGTTAAAATGACTGTAAGTGTCAACTTCCAAATCATAAACCATTTTTAAGAGTGTTCAGAGAATTTCTCATTAATGATTCTATTCTGACAGGTTCCAAAACAGATAAAAACAGTTTACACTCATATTTGTTTATGTGCTTGCTTGTTTGTTGTGTGTGCCAGCATCCAGCTACAGAGGCTACGGCGACTCGGAATATAAACGCATAGTAGCATGTGCCAGGTGAGCCTGAGCCCATTTCCACAAAGGGGAGTATAGAATTCAATGTCTCACTTTTGTTACACTATTATTTCTTTACATATTTTTGAATTTCAATATGTCCACAAAGGTACAAAATGGTTCAATTTTTTAAAAAATGCAGACTAATACTCTTAAGTAGCTACTTACTATAAAGAACACCTTTGATTTTGCTCATATAGTTTTCTCTCCCATTTTTGTCTTCTGATTCAACCAGTATAATATTAATTTTTCCTATCTTTCAGAAGGGTAGAGATGTAATATAAGTATTTTAAAAATAAAATGCAAAAAATTCTCTCATAAGGACCTCCTACTGTCTTACTTGGAAAAATTTTACCCAGCAAAATCCCTGGCCATTATCAGCTGGTTGTTTTCAGCTCAGGCTTCACATTGAAGTTGCCGGACAGCTTTTAGAAATGTCCAAAGCTCACTCCTCATCACAGAGGTCATTCTAATGGTAGCCAGGCTTGAGAATCACTGATGTTAAATCTTCTGCCGACTAAATACAGAAGCCTAAATTGGCCAATGTGTTAATTTCCTATTGCTGCTGGGTAACAATTTACTATAAACTTAATGGCTTAAAACAACACAAATTTATTATCTTACAATTCTGGAGGTCAGAAATCCTAAAATCAACCGGTTGGTAGGGCTATATTGTTTCTAGAAGCTCTAGAAAAGAATCTATTTTCATTTCCTCCAGATTCTAGAGGCTTCCCGTGTTCCTTGGCTTGTGGCCCCTTCCTCTGTTTTCAATGCCAGCATCGCAGTATCTTCTAATCTTTCTCTCTGACTGTGACCCCCGCTTCCATCATCACATCTTTTCTCACTCTTCTGCTTCTTTCCTTTGTGAAGACCTGTGACTGCATTGAGCCCACTCAGATAATCCAGGATAATCTCCCCATATCAGATCCTTAACTTAATCACATCTGTAGCATTCGTTTTGCCACATAAGGTAATATATTCATAGGTTCAGGGGATTAGGACATAGACATCCTCGGGGGCCATTATTCTGCTTTATCACAGCCACCATCCTAAAATGTTTATGAAGTGTAGTTTTTTAAAAATATGTATATATTTTTGGCTTTGGTTATCACACAGAGTGTGGCAGAACCAGAACTAGAATACAGATTTCTTCCCTCTTCTTTCCAACGCCCCTCAACACTTCCTCTTGTGTTCTGTTTCCTTAACTCTTTGTATTGTCAATAACAATGATATCTGTGATATCTATGAATATCTATGATATTCTGTTGTTTTTAGTGATAATCACACATGATGCCAAAGCACTCAGTATGGATAACTTGGAAATTCAATAGGGTTGTATAAAAGGTTAGAGCTGAAAAGGACTTTAGGGATGAGAGAATAACCCCCTTATTTTAGAAATAAGGAATCTGAGACACAAAGAGGTGAAGTCACTTACCAAGTTCTCGGAGAGTTAGAGAGGCAGAGCCAAGGGCTCAAATGCCCCACTCCTTATGCTCAATCCAGTATCTAAACCACCTCTTTCAATCAGTATAATCTGAGACCACTGAAGCCAAGGAACAGCAAATTGTTTCTCACCACCTCCCTTTCAGCTTCAGCTGTTGTCCTGCCTTGTTTGTGGTCCTGAGCCCAATCACTCCCTTCTTAGGATTCCTTCACTACTCAGCCCTACTTCCCTCCCTGGCAACATTCTTCCTTCTAGCATTTCCTACTTCCTTCCTTGGCCAGTCCCTGCTCTCTGTTCCCACTCAAACATCTTTCCTCATTCTCTAACGTCTTTCCATTAAGGTTGCTCCTTCACGGCCTGCGATGGCCTGTAATCCTAGCACTCTGGGAGGCCAAGGCAGGCGGATCGCTCAAGGTCAGGAGTTTGAAACCAGCCTGAGCAAGACCAAGACCCCGTCTCTACTATAAATAGAAAGAAATTAAGTGGCCAACTAAAGATATACACAGAAAAAAAACGAGCCGGGCATGGCGGTGCATGCCTGTAGTCCCAGCTACTCGGGAGGCTGAGGCCGAAGGATTGCTTGAGCCCAAGAGTCTGAGGTTGCTGTGAGCTAAGCTGACACCATGGCACTCACTCTAGCCTGGGCAACAGAGTGAGACTCTGTCTCAAAAAAAACGCTTAGAAGATAAAATAAAGTCAGCCTTTGAAGTCAACACTCCACCTGTATGAAATAAGGTCAGAGACTGTCTTTCATCATTTGGAATTTAGGGATGCTTTCTCTTTTTGCAACGCTGCAGATGAAGGGCTGAGAATTTGATAAATTATAAACCTAATGAGGCTTCTAACTCCTCTAGCCGGTCATTAGCTGCTAGGAAGTCATCGCTGTCCCTTAATTATAAGATGAAAGTAAACACTGGGAAACGCTGAGGGTGATCTGATTGGCCGGAAAGCCCAGGACTAATCCACAGGCATCCCCCCACGTACCAATTACGGCTGCGTCACCCAGGTACGATGCAGCGTGCCGTTGGCGGTGTGCTATGTTCTCATTTCCAGATTAGAACAGCACAAATAATTCCAGTCTGGGGCACTTCCTGGGCACCAGTGACTCCCAAGCCTTTCCCAAGCCTTAGGTGATGAGGTCTCCTCCCACGGGCTCATCACTCCTCAGGAAGCTGCCCTGATTCTCACTTTGACCACACCCATGAAGAGGCAGTCTTAAACAGAATAAAGGCAACCAAGCAATCAATCATCTGTTTTCCTAGCTGTCAGGTAGGAAAACGCAAAAAAAACCTTGCCAAAAGGAAAGTGCACACACATGACATTTTTTTTTTTTTAAGACAGAGTCTCGCTCTGCTGCCCTCAGCTGTCTTGTTCGTCACTGCGATTCCCAAGCCTGCCACACAGTGGGCTCCCCGTAAATGCCTGTGGAAGAAGCTAGTTATCTCTGAGTGTGATAGCAGTTCGCAAACTATACACAATAGCCCAATGGAACTCAACAGGCAATCCAGGCTGGGTGCGGTGGCTCACGCCTGTCATCCCAGCACTCTGGGAGGCCGAGGCGGGAGGATCGCTCGAGCTCAGGAGTTCGAGACCAGCCTGACCAAGAGCGAGACCCCGTCTCTACTAAAAACAGAAAGAAATTAGCCAAACAGCTAAAAACAAAAAAAAATTAGCCGGGCACGGTGGCACATGCCTGTAGTCCCAGCCACTCGGGAGGCTGAGGCAGGAGGATTGCTTGAGCCCAGGAGTTGGAGGTTGCTGTGAGCGAGGCCAACGCCACAGCACTCTAGTCCGGGCGATAGAGGGAGACTCTGTCTCAAATAAATAAATAAATACATAAAATAAAGTGCAAGTCAAATTAGGTCAGCCGTCTGCTCAAAACCCCGCAATGCCTCCTCATTTCCCTCGGAATAAAGGCGCGTCCCTCCTGCGGTCTGCAGGTCCCCATCGGCTCCGCTCCTCCCCATCCGGCCGTCACCACTCTGACGTGGTCTGCGCTGTTCTCCCCCCCACGGGGACCTTCTCGCTCTTTTTCAAACACCCCAGGCATGCCGCTGGCCTGGGGCCTCTACAAACCTGGTTCCTTGTCCTTGCTGTCCACACCGCCACCACCCTCGCCTCCTGCAAACGCTGCCTCCGCACTGAGGCTCACTCACCCCCCATTTACAGTTATAAGCTGCCCCCCCACCCCAGAACTCCTATCCTTCCTCCATTCCCGCCCCATCTGTGCGTAACCTGCAAATGCTCTTTATAAGGTAGTTACGCTCAACACTCGTTATCTATACCCCGCCCTGAACATACTCTCAGCAGAGGCAGGGATTTGGGCATATTTTGTGCCTGGCACAAACAGAGACTCGATAAATATTTTTTTTGAGACACAGCGTCACTCTGTTACCCGGGCTAGAGTGCCGTAGCATCAGCCTAGCTCAAAGCAACCTCAGACTCCTGGGCTCAAGCGATCCTCCTGCCTCAGCCTCCCGAGTAGCTGGGACTACAGGCATGCACCACCATGCCCGGCTAATTTTTTCTATATATTTTTAGCTGTCCAGCTAATTTCTATTTTTAGTAGAGACGGGGTCTTGCTCTTGCTCAGGCTGGTCTCGAACTCCTGAACTTGAGCGATCCTCCCGCTTCGGCCTCCCAGAGTGCTAGGATGACAGGCGTGAGCCGCCGCGCCCGGCCAATAAATATTTGTTGAATAAAGTGAAGAATGAGTATCTGTAGGGGCAGGAGGGTTCCACGGTCCGCGTCCCACGGCACCCACGTCCCGAGAAAGCACTAACCCGTCCTCGGTTCACTGAGCTTCTCCACCTTCCGTCTTGTGACCCCACCCTAGCGCCAAGAATCCCGTGAAGCACGTGGGCGTGAGCTCCCTGAACCACCACGCTGCATGATGGTGGGCCTCGCCTGCTTTGCTTTTAAGACTCTTTCCCCCATTAAACCACAGATTTCAGAAATAGGGGGAAACCTATTGATCTGCAATCAATCAATTTGCTAATCGTGCAAGAAGTAGCCAAGTATCATTTTAATGTAAGATCTAGGGTCCCTTCCTGAATTACTTTCCTAAGTGTCAGTGTTAACTCTGTAGTTTTGATGCCTCGTTTTCTAAAATGTTTTTAAAAGCCATTGTATGTTTCTTTGGGGAAATCATACCTGTATTTTCAATGCCTTTTCATACACACCTGTTAGCCAGCCTTCCCAGCTACCATAAGAGGATTTCTATTTTCAAAAGGCCGCCGTGGTAATCCAAGACAGAAAAAGGAAGAGGAGTCATTTGAAAGGAGATTCCCCTTCAAGGCGGGGTTGTCAGAGTTGAATTACAGTAAATTCACTCGGGACTAGTATTTATAGCTTCTATAAATTGGAGTCAATGCTCCGTCTTCCGAATCACCTTTGCGAATGGAAAGCAACAGTGAAGAGTTTTGCAAAACAGAGGAATGTGTTAAACCTACGACCATCGCAGGCTTTGCGGATAATCTCAGGAAATCGCAAATCTCCTCGGCAACTGACTTTTAGAGAGCTTGAAATCGTCATTCTCCCTAAATCCTCGTCACCTCCATCAGGGACAGAATACGAAACAGAGAACGAAACCCTGCGTAGACTCTCCACCCCGTGGTCACCGCACGGGCAGAGCTGGAAATTATTTTGGCCTCGGCTGGTCGTCTCACTTAATACAGGAACCGCATCCCAAGAGTCCTGCTTAAACTGGGAGTCTGGCATTGAGACATTTCTCCTCTTTTACACAATTCAAGGGCAGCCGAATTACCGAGCAAGGCGCACAGAGGAACCTGGCAACTCCAATAGTAACGCAGCATCCTTGTACTGACGGTGATGAGGGGACAACAGGCCAAAAAGGCAAAAATTATGTATCGTAGGATATTTTCTCTCCAAACCCAGAGAAATATTAAAACCCACTGGGGACCCCATCACCGATTTCTGCAGACACGGCCAGTCCCATCCGGCTTTAATTGCAGCACTCTTTCCACTGGTCAGCATCACTAAACCCAAAAGGGGGTTGAGGCAGCCCTGAAACACGCACCACGCACACTTACTCTGAATCAGCGCAGATGTGGGTTCATTCCAGACACTTCTTTGTGATCTGTTTGGCTTCCGAAGAGCAGCCCAGCTGTAAGAAACGCCACCACGCCAGCCCCTCTTCACAAACTCGGGACAGAGGAGAGTCCGGGCGGGCGGCCGTGATTCCCCCCGCTGGGAATCCTCAAGCCCCTCACCCACCCTCAGAAACCTGCATAACAAACAGGCCTTCTGAGACCACTCAGGCCCGACGGAGCAGACGCTGCTCATGCCTCGTCTCCCGGGAGACCCAGAAACTTCCCAAGAATGGAGTCGTGACCGGAGCAGGGCGGGCGGCGGGGAGCGCGGGGGAGCTGTGACGGGCTGTCTGTCTCCTGGTGCTGCGGAGTCAGGGCCGCAGGACCAGGAGCGGCCACAGCGTCCAGGGAAAACCCCCAGCAGCAAGTGCGAGACAGAGACCGGCCGGCAGCCGACAGGTGGTCGCGACCACGACCACGGGGACAGGGGTGCAGCCCAAATGCCCGAATGCAGAGCCTGGCTGTGACCGATGAGAAACCCAGGGGAAGTGTGAAGTTCTGTGAGCGTTTCATTCTTGTGTGGAAAGACTAACTCTTTTAAGGGATGTCCATCTCTCCGCAGCATAAGGGAGTATTTGAAAAAATACTTGGTTAGGATAATTGAAATACTCTAAATTTAAAACCCACATATAAGAATTACAAATTTTATTTTTTTTGAGACAGAGTCTCACTCTGTTGCCCGGGCTAGAGTGAGTGCCGTGGCGTCAGCCTCGCTTACAGCAACCTCAAACTCCTGGGCTCAAGCGATCCTCCTGCCTCAGCCTCCCGAGTAGCTGGGACTACAGGCAGGCACCACCATGCCCGGCTAGTTTTTTCTATACATTTTTAGTTGTCCAATTAAGTTCTTTCTATTTTTAGTAGAGACGGGGTCTCGCTCTTGCTCAGGCTGGTCTCGAACTCCTGACCTTGAGCGATCCTCCCGCCTCGGCCTCCCAGAGTGCTGGGATGACAGGCGTGAGCCACCGCGCCCGGCCAAGATTTACAGATATTAACACGCTGTGGGTTAAAAGCAAAACAAAACGGAATGAGAGTTTCTCCGAGAGTTGGACCCGAGCCCTCTGCGCTGAGCGCTTCAGAAGGAAAGCTCCTGAGACTAGCGAACAATACCGTCCAGATGGCTGAAGGCGACCCCAAGAAACCAAAGGGCAAGATGTCTGCTTGTGCCTTCTCTGTGCAGACATGCAGAGAAGAACATAAGAAGGAAAACCCAGAGGTCCCTGTCA
>CAUYRT010052327.1:0-15012 GCA_963574885.1 Lepilemur ruficaudatus | reverse complement strand
ACCTAGCTCACAGCAACCTCCAACTCCTGGGCTCAAGCGATCCTTCTGCCTCAGACTCCTGAGTAGCTGGGACTACAGGCATGCACTACCATGCCCAGCTAATTTTTTCTATATATTTTTAGTTGGCCAATTAATTTCTTTCTATTTTTAGTAGAGACGGGGTCTCGCTCTTGCTCAGGCTGGTTTCGAACTCCTGACCTTGAGCGATCCGCCTGCCTCAGCCTCCCAGAATGCTAGGATTACAGGCGTGAGCCACTGCACCCAGCCCTTTTTTAAAATAATTTAAAGAGGTTTATTCTGAGTCAAATTTGAGGACCATGACCCAGAGCCACATCAAAGAAGCCTTGAGCAAGTGGATTCCACGTGTTTCCTTCTTGTCACAGAGCTCAAGTGTCATATTTTCAGTGGGTCTTGAGATCTCTCTGCCTGAGTGAGCCCATGTCCTCTGTGTCATCCTAGTCCATTCCTGTGTTTTGCATAGCTAGCACTTACAACTACCTGAAGTGATTTTGTTCATTTATTTCCTACCTACTCTTTGCTAACTAGAATGAAAACTGTTTGAGACCAGAGTCTTATCTGTGTTTTTCACAAACGTATCTCAGTCCCTTTCATAGTCAATATATATTTTTTTGTGAATACATGTAAAAGTGCTTCAAACCTAAATGGGTTTCAAGATTATCGCACCACAAGAAACTATGGCAAGAAACCATTGATGCTAGAAAAATACAGACTTGGGTCTACTTAGACATACACCAATAAGATAGATATATCAATGAGATACAGAGAATTAGAAATATCCAAAAATAGCAAACTGTGAGTCCACTTGAGTCAATTATAGTATATTTCCATGTGAAAATCTCCTTTAGAAAAATGATAGTTTACACTATTTTTCTATTATCAGTTGGCACAGGGCTCAATTATCAATTTTTTTTTTACTTAAAAATTTTTTTTGCATTTGTCCTTTAATAATAAAAATTAAGAATTTTTTCCTTTTTTGGTTTACCCATTCATTAAGTCATTGAACAAAGAGTCCATGAGAATGTCAAGTGTGTTAATCATTTAATGAGGAGGTATTTGCCCCTTGCAAAGAAGGAAGAATGAGCTTATATTCTAATTCATGGGAATTTTTGTTTTGCTTTACATTTTAACATCCAGTGAGCACTTAGGGAGAAGGCTATTGCTAATCAATAATATTTAGGCTACTCAAGAGAAGAGAGAACATAGAGAACTTAACAAATTTGTAGAAAGAGCATCTCTACAGGGATTTAAGAGACAAGAAATTTGATTTTATTCTATTTCTATAAAGTTATTGGTGTGATAAACTATGTAATTATCAGCATGTACCGGGAGCGCAAATTTAATATATATTACAGTAGTACACATTTTAATATAGTGAACTAGAGAAACTCACTGACTAGCAAGAAATTGAAATGTTAAAATGGAAATCCAGGCGTTGAGATTCCTAGAATCTCTGAAACCATCTTGCGTCTTTCTTTCCATCTGCCTGTCAACATGACGTTCTGAAATAACTAATCTCAAACGAATATTTTAGAAAAAAAAATATCATGTGGACATGTTTTTTTTCCCCCTAATAAATGCCAATCTCAGGCAGTGTTTTTGTCAGGAGTCTCTCTTCAAGCTTTAAAAGCCAAAAGAAATATGAAAATGAATACACTAAAATGTAATTTAAAATGCAAAATGCAAATTCTGCAGAAAAGCAGCAAAAGCTAATTGTAGTTTTTCTTCATGCTGGGCTCTGTAGACGCAATGTGTTGATGTTACCTTCCTCGTGCCAGGAATGCCCAGACCATGGCTGCATTGCCACTGTGACGTCTCAGATAAAACATATTTGACTAAAAAAATACCCCAAACCCTAGTCACAGAAATCAATAGGTACTTAAACCTATATAGAAGTAGGTGGAGAGGCAACCATATGTGACAATGTGATTGTTAACTCATGAGAAATCCCCAGAATAGAAACAGTGGTTGCATGTTATAAAGAAAGGGCAACAATCTATATTCTTTAAGAGCTCATGTAGGATAGATTAAAAAAAAAAAAAATTCAAGCCCTGAATTAAGGACACCATTTGTTTTTAAACAATCAAGGCTGCACAAATACTTTAAGTTGGAGTCAATTCTAAAATGTGCAATTGTAGTTTAGTTTTATTCCTGTCATACCTTCATACCTGAATACTATGTGCTACATTTTATGGGTGAACTTGGGTAAATCTATTACTTGCAGCAAAATCTTGGTCACTCTTTTAAAATCTTAGGACTTGTTTATTAAAAAAAAAAAAAGTACAACATCATTTGTGTAGTCCAACTTTTACTCTGTTTTTTTTTTATCCTGGAGTGGTTGGGGGGTTATAATAAATTCAATCAACATTTTGTCAGAGATATGAGTGGTCTTGCACAGGTGCCTAGGAAAGCCAGCTGAAAGATATCGTTTTGAGTGCAAGAGAAAGAATGGATTTACCAAATAAAATAACTGCTAGGAAAAGCTTGGGTCAAAAAATTGTAATTTTGAATTCTTTTAAATGGCTCTGGGACTCAAGCAGGGTCCATTTTTCCATTGTATGTGTTAATTAGGACCACAGACCTTGTTGCCAAAGAAAGCCTTTCCTAGTCCTTGTTCTTCAGTATCAAAACTTTATGGCCTCCACTGATAGAATTCGGCTGCTTCAGGACATTTCCTGCCCTCTAGTAGGGGTGCCACTGCGTTATAAAGTGGTCAGACAGAAACAGGTGGAAGAGTTTGGATAATTGCATTAACCACAGCAGGACGTGATGTGGTCCCAGGTGGCCACATACATGCCAAGCTCCAGAGGCTGTTGGGGTCCTCAGGGAGGGAGGGGTGCAGAGATTCCCGTGTGCAGCCTCAGACAGCGCAAGGGCTTGGGACAGCTATTGTATTTTGTTGCTTTGGATCTATTTCTTCTATTGCTGCTTCAAGATTTACCATCTGGGTTACTTATTCTGCCGGAGAGCCGTGACTCCTTTTAGTAACACGGTACTTGCACACTTTGAGAGGAAAGGCAGAATGCCCTGTGAAACTCTGTCAATTACCTTGTACGTGGATTCACACTCACCTGTTTGCGCATCTGATGTGGTGCGTTTGAGGAGACGGGAAGTGTGTGAAGAAGAAAGGGAGGCGAAGGCGAAGTTCCCTTCTGAAATTCGTGGGAAGTGTCAGTTTAATCATGTGAAGAACAAGTTTTAAAGCAAGCTTTATAGGTATCAGTCTTCTATACACCAGTCTTAACATTTTATCAAATAAGTCAAACGTGTGCTAAGCATTCCTCTTGCACAGCTGCTTTATTTTCTCTGAAATTCCTTACCTTTAGTGCCAAAGATTTTTTTTTAATCTCATTTTTTTTTCCTTTGGGGGAAGGGAGGAAGTTACTGATGCCTCCTTCCCAGAAGCCTCCTGCCTGAGTTCATCTGTGTGAAAATAGAAAAGGATCCTTTTATAATAACACTCAGATATACATTGTTTTCTTTTAGTAATTATGTTTGCATGAATGTTGTACTTCTTTGTTTTATAAAATGAAGACTGGGGCTGTCCTTTACTGTCTCTCATGCGCAGAAGAGAGATACATTCTAAATGCATTTGTTTGTTTGTGAAATATTATGCATATAACATAAAACTGAAAACAGAAAATCAGGAGAGGTAAGAGAAGTCTTAATGCAGAAGGATAACAGAAGGTGAATCAGAAGTAGGAAAATGCGCAGAAAAACCCCATGTCAGCTCATCTGTCTGACCTTTGGTTGTCAGTGCTGCTCTGTATTTACCAGCTCTCCTACAGGGGAGAGCGTTCCCCCCTCCCCACCCAAACCGAAGCCTCATCTCCTATTTCCTCATGTAGCCAGTTGTCATTTCTAACGTGAGCCTGGCAGTGTGACTAAAAAAAAAAAGATCGAATATTTTAAGATCTACAATAGCTGAAAAAAAAAGGACCGAATACTCTCTATTGCCAACGAAGAACGAATCTCTATCCAAAATAGGTAATGGATCTAAGATCTGAGTTGCTTTAGGCTTTTCGTGATTGTCAATTGTATTTCATTCTCTCTGTTTCTCTAAATTCCTCCTCCTTTAGGAACCTCACATTAACGATTTCATCTATGAACATCTGTCCCTTCTGCTGCTCCTATAGAATGACTGTGATAATACTATTAACACTACACAGCTATTCTTTAATGATTGCAAACACTGTAGTATTAGTATGTGTTGGGCATTATCGTAAATAGTACACATTAACTCATTTATCTTTTAACCATCCTGTAGCATAAGAACTATGACTGTCTACGTCTTACAGATGAGGAGTCTGAAGCACAGACAAGTTAATGAACTTAATGAAGGTCACTCAGCCAGTAAGCTTAGAACTGAGATTCAAAACCAACTAGTGTGGGCCAGGTATCATAACTCATGCCTGTAATACCAGCACTTTGGGAGGCTAAGCTGGGAGAATCGTTTGAGGCTAGGAGTTTAAGATCAGCCTGGGCAGCATAATGAGACCCCATCTTCACAAAAAATTTAAAAAAATTAGCCAGGAGTGGTGGCATGCACTTGTAGTCCCAGCTACTCCGGAGGCCGAGGCAGGAGGATTGCTTGAGCCCATGAGTTCGAGGCTGTGGTAAGCTATGGTCAGGACACTGCACTCCAGCCTGGGTGACAGAGTGACACCCTATCTCTCAAAAATAAAATAAAACCAGAATTAATGTTATTAAACATATTGGTATGCCATTTCCTATCATAACTGCTAGAATTTGATGCACTTTTTACCATTAACACTGTAAAGGAAGAGTAAAGCAATCTATTAATATCATATATCATAGTAATGGGTAGCATACCACTTACTCTGACTAGTCCTATGTGATGCCTTGAAATTGAGGTGTTAGCCATTAAGGTAATGATCTTAGTTAAGCAAAACTAACTTGAGGATTACCCGAGAAATGTTTCCTTCATAGTAACAACCACTTTTGAAATTAGACCCTTTATCTTTATCTAATTGTTCTTCTCTTCCACATTTATCTGGCCTGTTCCAGGATATGTTGTCTTTGCCTCTGATTTGGTCTTGAGACTCTCTATGGTGAGGAGCTATATTCTCTACCCTTGCTCTGATGGCGATCCAGGGGAGACAGTGATGGACATTTACAGCTCACCTTTAACAGGATACTTCTTTATCCTGGTCGATGGCCTAATGCCTAAGCGTCTGACCCATGACCAGGTGTTCCTCTCACAGGAAACTCTGAGGCTCTTGTCTGACTTGTGTCCGATGTATTCCTACCAAGATAGCCACTCTAAAATAGCCCTGACTGGGAGGACAGTTAGATTCAGGTGTGTTGGCCAGGTGAGACACAGAGGCAGCAGCACGACAAAACACATGAAATAACAGAGGCAGTTTTTATTGCTCAGAGATCCCAGAGAGAAGAGCACAGCATGCCTTGAAGGACCTATGAGACGTGGGGGGTTGTCTGGGACACACACACCAACCTAGTCGGTGGGGAGCAAGAGAGAGAATGAGGGACTTGAGAGCCAAAGGCTTTACTGGGGTCCAGGGCGTTACCCACTGAAGTTGCCCACAGTGAGTTCTAATCGGTGAATTTATAGTAAGCAGGTGTGAGTTCCAGGAGGTTCTGCTATGACTGGAAGGTGGTCACTGAGGCGTCTCTGCATGGTATTTGCAGAGTGTGGGGCTCTGTGGGGGGAGTCAGGTAGGTTTCAGCCAGTTGTCCCTTAGGGAGGGGGTCACCGGAAAGCAGTTGCATAAGGCAGATGTCTGGATCGATCACATGGAGGAACTGGGAGGAGGCAGAGAACTGGAAACTGTCTTGGGTGACTAAGCCCTGGCTCTGGTATGAGAAAGCCCAACTTATATTTAAAATGAATGCCAAGGAAAAAGAACTTACAAGAATTCACTACATCCTCCATTTCAGAGCCATTTTTCTGGTAAGAAACAAAACATGATTGGCCATACATGCATGGAATTATTATTATTATTATACTAGCAAATATCATATAAAATAGCTAGGGTTCAGACTCAGTGGGAAGAAGGGCTGGTTGCTTCATAGAGCAATAGGTGACAGAAATGGAGGACACTCACTGACTCTCAGAGAAAGCTTGACGGTCCTTACAACTTTTCTAGAAGGAACAACATAAAGCATAACAGGCCAGGTGTGGTGGCTCACACCTGTGATCCTAGCACTCTGGGAGGTGGAGAAGGGAGGATCGCTTGAGCTCAGAAGTTCGAGAGCAGCCTGAGCAAGAGTGAGACTACTAAAAATAGAAACATTAGCCGGGCGCATGCCTGTAGTCCCAACTACTTGGGAGGCTGAGGCAGGAGGATCCAGGAGTTTGAGGCTGCAGTGAGCTATGATGATGCCACTGCACTCTACTGGGGCAACAGAGTGAGACTCTCTCTCTCTCTCACACACACACACACACACACACACACACAAATAAATAAATATATAAATAAATAAATTAATTAAAAAAATAATACATAAATTAGCAATGTACCCATCAGCAGAATAAAAAAATGTTTTTTAAAAAAGCATAATAGAATATAAATGCTGGCTTTGGAGGCAAGCAGTCCTGTGTTTGAAGCTCTGCTCCGCTCTGCCACCTAAGACTGTATATCTGTTCGTAAATGTTATAATTTGCTGTCTCTGAACCTCAGATTCCTTGTGTGTAAAATGGGGGTCTGGGAATAATGACACTTATCTTGGAGAATTGTTGTGAAGATCATGGGTTGTATGGACCTATGGGAAAAATACTAATGCAGTATTTGGCACATAGCAGGTGTTCAATTCATGGTAGCTGTTCTCATATTCCCAGCCTAGATTGTGACTTTCTTATAATGTGATGAAGAAATGCAATGAAAGCCTACAGAAATAAGAAGTTGACGGAAATAAGAAGTTAAGACACAGAAGGCAAAGTAATAGTGCCACAAGGAATCAATGTATGTTCTCAACAAGTTACTGTTCTCCATATCTGAGGGTGGATTTTGCCCTTTTACCCCCCTTCCGGATCTAGCCCGTGCCAACGCATGCTCTAAAGTGGCTGTATATGACACAGTGCAATGGTGGAAGAGAAAAGTACTAACTTACTCCCAATTACAGTTTATAATCTGGGATGATGCTAAAAATATTTGACAACTGAATAGGAGACTCACTTGTGTTGCACCCTCTGATTACTTGTGCACTCAGCACTCAGTCTCGTCCTGAACAGTCATAACAGACTCTCAGACTACGCCGGTGTGGACTTTCTCACTAACTAAACAGCTATTTTTATATATCAGGAAATGCCTGGACAAGAAGGCAGGTGACTCTAACATATGACTTCACTACTCTGTGAGCTGCTTGGAGACATACGCTCTGTAAAATGCATATGCTCTTGCCCGATTTCCACTTTCAAAGATTGCTTTTCCTTTCCCTGTCAACAAGGAAAATTCCTTAACCAGTGGAATGAAAAGTGACGTTTTAATCTTGCACCTTAAAAAGTAATAGTATAGTAATTGGAGCTTTCTCAGCATAGGCACCAAATATTTTTAAAAAATTACTTGGCAACTTTCACTTTGGTAAATACTTAACAAAAAAAAATCACACGAGATAAAGAATAAGCAAATACACAACATTTCACTTTAATCTCAAGATCAGCAGCAATTTAAGTAAATGTGAACTGGGTGGCTTTTTAAAATATTAAAATTTGGCCTTGCATCAAAAGTTTAGGTTGGAAATATGTTAAATTGGTCTGAGACGTCTCTAAGCATCCTTCCACCTTCAGTCTGAAAAGAGACATTTAGCAAATACCTGCTATCAGTGTTGGAAAGGGGAGAAATACAGGGAACCAAAGCCCATTTATCGAGTAGCAGGATACTAATGGTATTGCTGAAGACAAGTCAGTTCTACCCAAATCCCTTGGCTGGTGGGAATCCCAGGGAATTTGACCTTGTTGGCATTGTGGTCCTGGGAGTAGGTTTCTATGTTGACAGCCCAAAGGATGCTGGGAGCACGGGTTGGGTTGTCAAGGACCATAGAAGAGCAACCCAAAACTCTGCAAGAAAAGGCATTTTAGGAAGAATCAGTGATTGTACTGATGCTGCCTTCCTATTTCCTGTACATTAGATTAGAAATAGCGTAAACATATTTAAAACGTCTGAGTTTCCTTGCTATTGACTGGAACCTGCAGACTCGAGGCCACAGGTGGCCTTCTGGATCCTTGAGTGAAGGGTTTTGATTGAACCCACATTTTACAGAGCAAATCCTTTGAATAAAGGGACTTGTTCTGTGCAGTTCTGATTCAATTGAGGGGCTGCACTTGGGGATCTGGGGGGTCACATGTGGCCTTGAGGCCATGGGTTCCCCACTCTGGACTGGACCATAGGGTTAGAGCACCAGGTGGACTCATCCTCAGCCTGCAGGTGAGGGTCTCACTGGGCTGTGCTTCCTCTGCTGCGACAGTGAATTCATCCTGGTGTGACTGGCAGGATTCAGCTCTGGGTCAACTGTCAGCACAAACTCTATTATCATTCTAACAGGGTCACACGAACTGCCTATTTGCATATGTGGGAAACACTCTATATAGACAACACTTGCTGGTATACGCAGAACAGCATCTGTGCCAAGAAAACAGCTGCTCACGCTGCAACACCTTGGCTTCCTCCTCCTGCTTTTCAGTGGCACGAGCTTCCGCAGGAGCCAAGTCTGGAAAGGCACCTGGGTTCTTTGCCCACCAGCTATGCTGGGCCAGGAAGGCAGTTCCAATTGGCAAACAGCCCCTTCTTTTTAATTAAAGTCATTAACACCTTATGTAGGAAAGAAACAGAAATGGGGAAGAGCTGGTCTTCACTGTGCACTGATGATGTCAAAAGTGACATCTTTATTAACATATCTTAAGCTGAATTTATCTGAGAATATCAACAAGTCATTGCAGAAGAAGTCTTTAAAGCTTTATCACGATCAGTCCCAACATCATCATCCAGGGGGATGCAGGGAACTTAGATAGTACCCTGAAGATTCCTGGGCTCCTGGAGTGGGACCATGTGACTTGGCACCTGTGTTGCTAGAACGTCTCATAAGCAGGTACGATGCCAGATGAACATATGTGAGCAAGAATACTCAGCAAGGAGTTTATTTTGTCAATGAGTATCAAGTCTAACTAGAAATAGGATACAGCAGCTTCCTCTGCTCCATGGACGGAGCCATCTAGGCTCCAAGACAACAGATGACTGGTGCAGAAGTCAGGAGCAAAAATAACAATAATAATAATAATAAGGATGTACATTGGTCCATGCAGCAAAGCCCTGGTAAATAGGCATTTTCCAGTGTACAAGCATGCTTTACTAGCCTATCCTTCCAGAAGACGGAAACATTGTGAATCAAACCTGTGTGCTTTGCTACTCATCAGACATTGTTTTCCTCCTGAGCAAGTAGGGAGAGTGGCTAATTGTTTGGCTGCCTTTTGCATGCATAATATGAATGAATACTGCATATTTTAATGGATAGTTCATACATCTGCAGATACTATGAAGGGGAAAAGGAAGTTCGGTGTGTGCCAAGAGCAGAGCAGACAACGGGGGTTATTTCCTCCCGAGGGGTATCCTAACATTGTTTCTGGAGAGTGTTTTCCTTTCCCTTTCTTTCCTTTCTTTTCTTTTTCTGTTTTAAAGATATAGCTTTATTGAGGTGTAAGCGACATACATCATTATGGCATGTATGTGTGTAAAGTGTACAATTGATGAAGCTATTTATGCACATATCTATGAAACATTGCTACAGTTAAGACCATTAGCATAGTGCCCACTCGCAAGAGATATTTGTGCCCCTTGGTAATCCCTTCCTCCCGCTCCACTCCATCCTCCTCTTCCTCTTTCCCCTTCCCCAGGCAAGCACTGCTCTGCTTTTTGTTACTGTAGATGACTTTGCATTTTCTAGAATTTTTATATAAATGGAATCATACAACATGTAGTTTTTTTGGGCATCTAGTTTCTTTCATGCATTATACTTTCCTTGAGAGTCATCCACATTGTCATGTGCCGATAGTTCATTCTTTGGTGTTGTGGAGTAGTCTAATTATGTGGATAGAGGACCATTTGTTTATCCATCTGCATGTTGATGGTTGATGGTATTTGGATTTTTTCCATTTTTTTTTTTTTTTGGCTATTACAAATTAAGCTGCTACGAACATTCACATACAATTGTTTGTGTGGACAGGTGCTTTCATTCCTTTTGGGTAGATAGCTAGGCATGCAATGGCTGACTCCTGTCTTGTGTGCACACTTATTTAAGAAACTGCCCAACTGTTTTCCAAAGTAGCTGCACCACTTTACGTGTCCCTCTGCAATGTGTCAGGGTTCCAGTTCCTCCACATTCTTACAGACATTTGCTACGGTAAGTTTTAAAATTTTACTCACTCCAATAGATGTACAATGGTACCTTATTATGGTCTTAATTTGCATTTCCTTAAAAACTAATGATGTTGATCGCCTTTTCATCTGTTTGTTTTCAACCAGCATGAATTCTTTGGGGGAGGTATCTGTTCAAATTTTTTCCCATTATTTTTTTTTCTTACTATTGAGTTTTTAGAGTTCTTTCTGTACTCTTCAAATAAGTCCTTCATCAAATATATGATTTGCAAATATTATTTCCTAGTGTTTGGCTTTTCACTCTCTTAATAGCATTTTTAAAAGAGCAGGTTTTTAGTTTTGATGAAGTATAAATTATCAATTTTTTAAATAGATCTTATGCTTTTTACTGAAGCAGTATGTGCCTTACTTGAGTTCACAGTGGTTTTCTTCAATATTTCCTCTTTCTCTTCTCATCCCTTGGAGCCAGGAGCAGAAATGGCAGAGCTGGTTCCTAGATGTGGAGAGATTCCTGTTTTTTGAATTCAATAGGCCTGTGCAGTCTGGCTACTTGCCATTTGGATTTTAAGCATTAGAAGGAAGACAGGAGCAGGAGACTTAAAAACTTTCTGTGAAACCTCACGTTCTAACTAAGAGAAGAAAGCCACTAATTGCTTTCAGGGAACTTGTCAAGAAGGTTTCAGATGTACTCACAGTCAGTTTTTCCAAGAAAAAAAGTAAAAGCAGTTTTATACAGTATTTTGAAATGTTAACCAGTGGCATTTATGATTTAGCAAAACTGGGAAATGGGAGGAACTTTCTTGACATTTTAATTTCAAAGTATAATTAAAATATTCTTTCTTTCACTTATTCTCTCTAATTTAGATTCTATATTTCTGAAATATGAATTTAGCTAATGATTCAAAATAATCAATGTAGGTGCTAAATGAGCAATTCTAAAAATTTTAAATTTAAGTTACAATAATAATACAGGTATGAATGTTCCAAGTGGCCATAATTTCTGGAAATATTTGCCATGAATTACAATTCCGATATGAGCTCTATTTGTTGAAATTGCAAGGCATATTCTAAATATTTTCCAAAACACTCTAGGGTTTTAAATCACCAACTGTAGGAATGAAACTTCTCCCTTAAGCCACCCCCTTTAAAGCAAACCTCATACCTTCAAGAAGAAAATTGTGTGAAAACTTCCAATTAAATTCTTGTAAAGCAGGTAATCTGAAAGAGTTGCTTGTTTAATGCTAGGTGATCCTTTCACTGGATATATATTCTGATATCATCACTGATAGTGCTCATTACTTTTGAGACTTGAGATCATTTTGCAGGAGACTTGCGTGTTCCAAATCCTGAGGTTTAGGTTTAAAACTATGACACTACACCAAGGACAGTGTCTATCACTAAAGCTGGTTTAAATAGTTTAAAATGCAGTCAGGAAGGTTGTTTTGCACTGACAGTATAAAAGCTAGCGGAAGGGTTTGGAAATGCTCACTTAGGAGGGAGGGAGGGGGGTTGAATTTCTTGCCATGGGCCACCTCTGGAGCAACTATTAACAATTTAAACAAGGATCATGTTTTAAAGCGAAACTAGGAGGGTTTCTTTCCTCCAGGCAGGCGAAGGGCACGGCTGGGCTCCTACATTCTTAGCAGCTGGCATGTTAATGAGACCATTTCCATCGAAATGAGCGAGATGCTATTACCATTTGTGGACTTCCAACTGATTTCTGAAGCTTTTATTGAACTTCAAAAAGTGTTTCCAGAATCAATTAAAAAATAAATTTTTAGATTCAACATACCTACACTCTTGAACAATCAACATTTATATTTGTTTGGCTCAGCTCGTAAAGAGTCCGATTTTCTCTGAAGCATGTGTTTTGATGGCTAAACAATAATAGAAACAAAATCTGATAGAAGTTGTTATCAAATTCAGTGAATTTTCACAGTTTTAACTTTCTTATCTTGGGGGAAAATAATAACCAACATCTACCCACTGAAGAGCCTGCCTAACTCGGGCCAATAGCCTGTTGTGCACAACTGGAAGAAAACCACATCCTACAACAGTGGGAAGAAACTCTGTCACTTACTAGTTTTATAACCTTGAGTGGCTGACTTAAGCTCTCTCAGTCTTAGTCTTATCATCTAAAAAATGAATATAATAAAAGTCCCATTTTATAAACGTATTGGGAGGAATAAATGAATTCACACATGGAGCATGCTTAGTGAGTTCTAGGTATATGTGCCTAATAAGTGTTAGTAATTATTATTATTCTAGATAGTCAATTTTCTGAGGTAAAATACTACTTTTAATTCACCTCTGTATCCTCATAACCAGGCATCATTTTGACACATAGCAGACAATCAACCAATATTTGTTGAGCAATGAAAACATATTGACTATTCTCAGAATGTCAGGACACAGTTAACATATGGAACACCAATCCGGAAATAAGCCTTATTGTGAAAAGATTTTTAAAGTTGTGGTACTTTACCTCTTTCCTTTTATCCCTCATTCTGTGAATTAGAATTTTGACTTGTCAAATACAATGCATCCATATATAATTAGGTGGTGTTAATTAACTCGGAATTTAATAAACAAAAACTAATTTGTTGAGAATCTTTGTTTAGCAGACAGATATTTATCAAAAGGCTGGTGTGTGTGGGGCCTGCTTCTAGGGGCTAGAGCCACTACACTGCGCTCTTCATCGCTGGAAACTGATGTGTAGAAAGAACATGTTTTCGGTGCATTCTCAACAAGAGTATAAACTGCGGCTGGAAAGGGCCTGCAACCGGCTCTGTTTCCTCCCCATTCAGCCTTCAGGGACGGCCTTGAACCAGAATGAAAAAGGGACCCACTGAGTCTGCTGTTCCCTGTCGGGTCCCAGGTTGTTGCGACCACTTTGACCTTGTGGTGGGCTTTGCCCTCACTCTCCTGCTCAGTCTTCTAAGCCTTGACAGCTACAGCACTGGGTGTCTCCGCCCTCTCCTGTGTTTTCTAGTTCTTAGCTTGTTAGGCTTTGTTTTCTTCCCCAACAGAAAATGTCTTGAACAGACATGGTCCAAAGTGACTCTGGTAATTCTCCTAATTTTAAATAAGGTTTTAGAGACACATTGGCTCTTGGACCACAGCTTCGGAAAGGAGTGTGGCTCTTGACTTGCTAGTCCTCGTATCCCATCCAGTTCCATATCTTTTGCAGATTACTGACATTGATAAGGAAAAGCTGGCTTCTGTGAGTCCTGGCTCATCTGTAAGCCCTGACTCCTCAGATCCCAAGGACCAGATACATAACCATATGCCTATTCAAGAATTGTACGGTATTCTTTTGCGATGCAGCTGCAATCTACTCAAAGCTTAGGGCAAGAAATCTCATTATATTCTCCTCTGACTTTCCCTGTCTGGAATAGTTTGTCTTATTGCAATCTAACCAGTACCCTCTGTGGGAAATAATCCCTCTAATATTTGAGCATCAATGTCTAATCTGAGAATGTCATATAGTGAAATTTTATTATTCGAATAGCCTGAATAGCAATAGCAATAATCAACAACTCGGCCACCAATCCCTATGTACTTCCTTGTGTCTCAGTTTCCTCAAATGTAACAAAGGGGTGATATTAGCACCTAACTCGTAGGATCACTGCATGGACATGCATGAAATGAGTTAATAACATGTGCTGTGCTTAACAGGCTGCTGGCACTTTGTAAGTGCTCAATAAATGATAATTATTCGTATCACTCATTTATTACCTAGTCCTCAAGGGAAAAAAGATTTTAGTTATAAATATTCCCAATATATTCCTTTATATAGCTAAAATATGATAGATTAATTAAAAAAGAGATTTTTACTTTAGAATGGTTTTAGATTTACAGAAAAGTTGCAAATTCCCATATTCCACACACCCTATTTCCCCCATCATTAACATCTCACCTTGCTATGCTGCCTTGTCATAACTGAGAAACCAACACTGGTAAATTACTATGAACTAAACTCCATACTTTAGTTAACTTTGGCGTTTTGAGGAGTGTTGGTTGGGTATTTTGTAAAATGTCCCTCATTAGGGGTTTTTCTTGATGTTTTTCTCATGATTAGGCTGGAGTTATGTTTTTGAGAGGGAGACAACAGAGGTGAAATGCCCTTCTTGTTGCAGCTTGGTAAGGGTACCTATTATCAATCTGGCTTATTTTTGGTGTTAACCTTGCTCATCTGGCTGAGGTAGTGTTCGTTGTGTTTCTCCATAATAAAGTTACTTAAAAAAAAATTGGCTGGCAGAATGCAGTGGCTGACACCTGTAATACTAGCATTTTGGGAGGCTGAGGCAGGAGGATGGCTTGAGGCTAGGAGTTTGAGACCAGCCTGAGCAAGAGTGAGACCCCTATCTGTACAAAAAATAGAAAAGTTAGCTGGGCGTGGTGATGTGCACCTGTAGTCTCAGCTACTTGGGAGACTGGGGTAGGGGGATCACTTGAGCCCAGGAGTTTAAGGTGAGCTATGATGACGCCACTGCACTCTAGCCTGGGAGACAGAGCAAGATTTTGTCTCAAAAAAAAAAAAAAAAAAAAAAAAAAAAGAAAGAACGAAAAGGAAAAAAAATTAGCAGGTACCGTTAGGGTATGTGCAAAATTTAAAAAGCGGACAGGTCAAATCTAAAAATGC
>CAUYRT010052313.1:0-16316 GCA_963574885.1 Lepilemur ruficaudatus | reverse complement strand
AGGTAGATTTTACCATCTTTTTACATTTTCTTTTTGTAGTGTTTCATAATTCTCCTTGTATAAGTCTTTCCTATCTTTTGTTAAATATAGTCCTAGATATTTAATTTTCATTGGGGCTATAGTAAAATGTATTGCATTTTTGATTTGAGTTTCTGCTTGATTGTTTTTGGCATATATGAATGCCTCTGATTTGTGTATATTGATTTTATAACCTCAGACTTTACCAAATTCATTTATCAAATCTAGGAGTCTCTTGGAGGAATCCATGGGGTTTTCTAGATATAATATCCTATCATTGGCAAATAGCGAGAGTTGATCTCATCTGCACTCACTTGGATACCCTTAATATCACCCTCTTGCCTGATTGCTGTTGTTAGGACTTCGAGCACTCTGTTGAATAGAAGTGGAGAAAGTGGGCATCCTTGTCTAGTTCCAATTCGAAGTGGGAATGGTTTCAGTTTTTCCCCATTTATTATGATATTGGCTGTGGGTTTGTCATAGATGGATTTGATAATTTTAAAATATGGGCCGCCAATGCCTATTTTGTTAAGAGTTTTTATCATAAAGGTGTGTTGGACTTTATTTTTTAATTTCAAATTATTATGGGTATATGTGGTTTTGATTGTTTTTTCCCTAATCACTAGTGTTGCAGAACATATTTTCATGTGCTTATGTGTCACCTTTGGTGAAATGTCTCTTAATGGCTTTTGCTCTTTTTCTAATTGGAGTTTATGTTTTTACCATTGATTTTGGGGTTTTCTATATTTTAATATTGTCCTTTCTATATTTTAATATGTTCTATATTTTAAAATGTCCTATATTTAGCATGTCCTTTGCAAACTTGTGGTTTGCAAGTATTTTATCCCAGTGTATTGTTTTTCTTTTTATTCTTTTTATGTGGTCTCTCGATGATCAGAAATTTTTTATTTTGATGAGGGCTAATTTAGCAATTTTTCCTCTTTTGGAGAGGGTTGTTTTGGTGTCAAATCTAAGAACCCTACATAGCACTAGTTTCTGAAGATTTCCTTTTTTTTTTCCTAAAAGTTGTATGGTTTACATTTAATTCTGTATCGATTTTGACATAATTTTGTATAAGATGTGGTGTTTGGATCAAGGTTCATTTTTTAGTGAATATATATATATAAATATATATAATATATATATATTTAGTTTTAGTGTATATATATATGTATATATATATATATGTAAAAGTTTTAGGGTGTATACACACACACACACACCAACATATACATATATGTTGGGGAGTACTACCTCTTCTGTTTTCTGGAAGTTGTGTAAATATGTGTCAATTCTTAACCTCTCTTGTAAAATTGTTCAGTAAAATCATCTGGACCTGGGGGAATTGTGTGTGTAGTAGGGAGATTTTTAATTGCCCATTAAATTTATTTAATGGTTATACAAATAATCAGTTTATCTTTCTTTTGTGTTACTTTGGTGGTTTGTTATTTTCAAAGATTTTTTTTAAATTTTATCTCAGTTGGTTAATTTATGGATATAAATTTGTTCATAGTATCTCTGTATTTTCCTTTTGATGAAAACAGAAGTTGTGCTGCTGTTTCATCCCTGAAATTGATGATTTCTGTATTCTCTCTCTTTAACTTTGTCATCTTGCTGAAGGTTTTCAGCTTTTTTAAATTTATCAACAAAATTGCTTTTGCCTTGATTTTCTCTATTTTTTCTGTTTTTAATTTCATTGGTTTTTGCTCTTGTGTTTGTTACTTTTTTTCCTTCATACTTGGTTTGGATTTATTTTGGTCTTTTTCTAGTTTGTTCAAGGAAGAAGTCATATTATTGACTTGTGCTGTTTTCTCTTTTCTATTTTAAGCATTTTAGTAGTAAAATTTTCATCTCATCACTTCTTTGCCTGCATCCCAGAACAATATGTTGTACAGTTGACCATGAGACAACATGAGTTTGAACTGTGAAGGTCTACATATACAGGAATTTTTTTTAGTAGATATATTTTTAAAAAATTTTGAGCTTTGTAATAATTAGAGAAAAAACTTGCAAGTGAACTTCATAGCCTGGAAATATCAAAACAATTAAAAAAAAGTTAGGTATGTTATTAATGCATATAATGTATGTACATACTAGTCTATTTTATCATTTATGGTGGTATACAAATCCATTATAATAAGTTAAAATTTATCAAAACTTACACACTCAAACTATTATGTGATACCATTCAGTTGAGAGAAATGTAAACAAACATAAATATATAGTACTAAATCATAATTGCATAGAATTTAGCATATACTGTACTACTGTAATAATTTTATAGCCACCTCCTGCTACAGTTGCAGTGAACTCAAGTGTCTTGAGTATCCACTTAAAATTCCATATGATACTGATCATCTCCATGTGAGTATTTTATCTCCCCAGTAAATTGCATATCACAGTAAAAGGTGATCTCTTGTGGTTCTTAAGTGTTTTTATTGTGTTTTGTACAATACCATACACCTTGAGTAGCACCATGGGATCCATAGAAAATGACACTGGTGATGCTGGAAGTGCTCCCAGGAAGCAAAGTCATGATATTTTAAGAACAAATCAAATTGCTTGATACATTCTGTAGATTGAGATTTGCAGTTGCAGCCACCTACATTTCAAGGTAAATGAATCTAGTGTAAGAGCTATTCACCATAAAAAAGAAAACAAAACTTGTGAATTTGTCACTGCAGCTATGCCAGAAGGTATGAAAACCTTTTACACTTTTTGTGAAATAACTTGTTATTTCATGTTGAAAATGTATTTTTTATGTGGGATAGGATTACTATAAGAAAGCTAGACTGTAGACTCTAATGATTTGACAAAAAATGAGTTCATTATATGACAACTTAAAGGAAAAGGAAAGGGAAGGATATAAAGCTAGAAAAATTAATGCCAGCAAAGAATGGCTTGATAATTTTAGAAAGAGGTTTGCCTTAAAAAAAAATTAAGATAACAAGGGAAATATCTTCTGCCAACCAAGAGGCAGCAGACAAGTTGCTTGACGCCATGAAGAAAATCACTGAAGAGAAAGGATATCTGCATGAACAGGCTTTTAATGAAGAAAAAGTGCTCCACTTTAGGACATTAAGCAATAAGGGAGAGAAGTGAGCTCCAGGACTTAAGCCAGGAAGAGATAGGCTAACTCTATTGTTTTGTGCAAATTCAGCCACCTTTCCAACCAGGACTGCCCTTATCTATAAAGCTGATAACCCCCAAGCCTAGAAGGGAAAGGATGAACACCAGCTGCTAGTCCAAAGGTTATACAAGAAGGCCTGGACTATAAGAACCCTTTTTCTAAATTGATTCCATCGATGCTTTGTCCAGGAAGTCAGGAAGTACTTTGCCAGTAAAGGATAGCCTTTTCAAGTTCTTTTGATATTAGACAATGTCCCTAACCAATCTGAATAATTTTCTTAATTAATAAATTTATTAATTTTCTTTTTAATTTCTTCATTGACCCAACAGGTGTTCAGGAGCATGTTATTCTATATTTATGTGTTGATACACTTTCCAAACTTCCACATTATTAATTTAAATTGAGTGCTATGGAAATGTTAAGTCCATTTGGCTTATCGTGCAATTAATGTTTGATGTTTCTTTGTTTATTTTCTATCCAGATGATCTGTCCAATGCTGAAAGTGGGGTGTTAAAGTCTCCTACAGTTATTGTATTGCAGTCTATCTCTCCCTTTAGGTCTAATAATATCTGGATATTAGATAATAGCACTGTTTTGGTGTTGGGTGCATATATATTTACAATTGTTATAATCTCTTGTGAAATTTAACCTTTTAATGTTGCATAAAATAATCTTAAACACATATGAAATACATAAATATTTATATTATATCATTTATTATTATATATTATTCTTTGTCTATTTTTATATTTTTATGACTGAAAATGTGTCTTATCTGGCATAAATATGGCTACTCCTCCTAACTTTTGGATTTTGTGTATGTGGAATATCTTTTTCCATCTCTTCACTTTTACTCTGTCATTAGTGATGAGATGGGTCTGTTACAAGCAGCATATAGTTAGGTCTTTTTAAAAAAACATCCATTTAGCCACTCAACATCTTTTATTTAGAGATTTTAATTCATTTTTATTCAATTTTATTGTTAGATAAAAACTTATACCTGCCATTTTGCTAATTGTTGTATGGTTGTTTTGTAGATCCTTTGTTCATTATATTCTTGTTGTTATCCTCTGTAGTTTGATGGTGTTATTTGGTACTAAGTTTATTTCTTCTTTTTTATTTGTCTATATGTTGTATTTTTGTGTGTGTGGTTACCATGAGGCTAACATAATGAGTCTTGTAGGGATAATAACCTATTTTAAACTGATAACCACTTAACTTTGATTACACAAAATCCTCTAGATTTTGTTTCTTCCTCATTACAATTTATATTTTTGTTGCCCCAATTTATGTTTTTATCTATTGTGTGGTCCTCAGCCACTAATTATACCCCTTGTTTCATTTGACTATTTTGACTTTAAACCTTTGTACCAGAGAATTGAAAGATTTATGTTGTACCATTACAGCACTTCAGAATTCTGTATTTGATTATGAATTTACCTTTATTGGGAGTTTTATACTTTCCTGTGTTTTCGTGATAGTAATTATTATCCTTTTCTTTCCGGTTTCATTTTTCCCTGGCACTTCTGAATATGTGATCCTATTTTCTCTTGGCCTTCAAGGTTTCTGCTGAGAAATCTGTTGATCGTCTACTGGGAATTTCTAATATATGACTTGACATATGTCTCTTGCAGCTTTTAAATTTTACTCTTTGTCTTGTCTTTTGATTGATTGATTATAGCATGCCTTGGAGAGGATAATTTTGGGCTGAATCTAATTGGAGAATTTTGAGATTCCTTGATCTGGATGTTTATATCTCTCCTAAGACTTAGGGACTTTTCAGCTATCATTTTGTTAAATAGATTTTCTGTGTCATTCTTCATCTCTCTTCTTTCTGACACAGAAATAATGCTAATACTTGTTCACTTAATGGTGTCCCACAGTCCTACAGATTTACTTCACTTTTTAATTTCTTATTTTCCTCTTCCAGGGTTATTTCAAAAGACCAGTCTTCAAGTCCAGAAATTCTTTTTTTTCTATTTAATTTAGTCTGTTGTT
The DNA here is from genome assembly GCA_963574885.1 of Lepilemur ruficaudatus. Classification (NCBI taxonomy): domain Eukaryota; kingdom Metazoa; phylum Chordata; class Mammalia; order Primates; family Lepilemuridae; genus Lepilemur; species Lepilemur ruficaudatus. Next base: position 11,170 of record CAUYRT010052313.1, on the reverse strand, counting down.
GAAGTTCTCAATTGTATTTATCTGCTCATTGAATTATTTAGCTCTGTGATTTCTGTTTGTTTTTTTTCCTGATGATATCTCTTTGTTAAAGTTATCATTCAGATCATGAATTCTTTTCCTGAATTCATTGTTTGCTTGGGTTCTCTAGTATCTCACTGAATGTCCTTAAAATCATTATTTTGAATTCTGTTTCAGACATTTCATAAATATTCTTTTCTTTGGGATTGATACCAGACACATTTTTTGGGGGGAGGGGGGAAGCTCATGTTTTCTTTCTTGTTCATATTTCTTGTGTCCCTACATTGATATTTGCACATGTAGTGGAACAGTCATTTTTTTTCTGATTTTATAAAGTTGATTTTATAGGGAGAGATTTTTTTTCTGTAGTTGGATCCTAGAGTGCCATTTGGGTTTGGTGCATTGGCTTTTATTCTGGGTGGACTTAGTAATGTGGTGTCTGTGCAGTTTGTTCAGCTGTAATCCTTGTGAACAATGTCTGCAATTTCCTCAGTGGCCTTGTCTGTGTGAGTTTGTAATGGCAATGGCAGAGATTTCTCGGGGGTGGAAGGTGCTAAGCTGGTTGTTGAGCTGAGTGTATGCAGGTGCAGAATGTTGATGGGCTGTGTAATGGGCTCTTCAGGGGTCAATGTCACTGCCTACCAGGCTGTGAGGCTCAGCATTCATAGGCAGGAAAGGCTGGCCACCTGTGCAGTGGGCTTTCCAGGGAGGCAGGTCTGCCACTAGATTGGCTGTCAGGCCAAGCTCTGGTGTACACAGACACAATGGACCAAAAGAGTGTGTGGTGGTTCCTTTGGGGAGGCAGGGCCACGGCTGGAATAACTGTTGAACCAGGGTGGAGGGTCGTGTGTGTCCAGACATAGGGGTATTTGTTGCTATGTCTAGCCTAGGCTCCAGGCAGCCAAGGGAGTAAGCCCAGGCACCCACGTTAATGTAGTGAAATGACGGGATGTCCTCGGGGCTGGAGAGAGTAATTCAGTGGCTACTGGCCCACAAGGCTAGATGCACTCTACCAGTGGGTTTGGGTTCAAGATGTCACTGTGCCATAGCAGTATAAATTACATAGGTGAGAGGTGTGAGATGGGCTTCTACTCTGAGATCCATGCTGCTGTACTGTCTTCCAGCAGCAGCTCCCTAAACTGGATTCAGGACTGTGAGGATTAGGGACAGTCATGCAACAATAATTACTAGTGTATTTGCTTACAGTGGGAACTGCTGAAGGTCTTCAGCTTATCTTTTCCTTGTAAGAAGTTCTCTTCAACTTTAAGCTGATCCTTGTGAAGTAGACAGTGTGGGACAGACAGGAGGTCTCAGTCCCCTCTCTATGATTCTATTCTGGGTTTGTGTACTCCACAGAAATTTTACCACTCCCCTATTGCTCCCTGGAATATTTCTTCAATCACTCAAGTCAAAAGATATTTGTTTATTTGTTGTTTTGGTCCCTTTTTGTGGAATAAGCACCAGGCAACTCTAGTTGGCCATCTTGTTGATGTACCACCCGAAAATCACTAAATTTGGGATTTGTGTGTGTGTGATTATTTTTTTAGGTGAAATCTTCAGAATTTTATACAAACCATGCCACCTAAAAGATGGACCAGTTTTATTTCTTGCTTTCCAATTTAGATGTTTTCTTATATCTTCTTATTGCCTAAGTGCTCAGGACAGTATCATCAATATTATGTTAAATAGAAATTATGAGAGTAAATATCTTCGAATTATTCTTTATTTTAAAGAGAAAGGCTTCAGCTTTTCACCATTGAGTATAATGTTAGCTATGGAGTTCTCATATATGACCTTTATTATGTTGAGGTAATTTTCTTCTACTCTTAGTTTTTTGAAAGCTTTTTTTAATCATAAGCGTGTGTTGCTTATTTTACATGCTTTTCCTATATCTATTCATCTGATCATGTGAATTTTTAGAGGAAGAGATTACAGATAGATAACAAAGAAATTGGATACCTAAGGAATAATGTTATTATAATTGCCAAATGTGACTGATAATATCAAGAAAGTAAAAATAAAAGCTAGGATTTCATTTCCAAATTATTTATCAATGTATCTTCCTATGCTTTTATTCAGGGCCATTGCTTTTATCAAGGATATGCTGCAGAGATTCCAAAATCACTTGCAACACTAAGCACTTGTTCTGGACTCAGGTAATGGCATATTCCACAGATGTACCTTGAGATCTTGTGTGAGCCCATAATTTTCAAAAATGTCTTAAAGGATAGAGTGAATAAAAAGGAATATAAACTCTTTTGTGTTTCTTCTCATATGTTCTTTTAACCTGTTCCACTTTCTCTTATCTTTTTTCCTATTCTTTTTGTCTGTGTCCCACTGGTGCAGTCATAAAAATGCATGCAGAAAAGCTTCCACTTTCATGAAGAGTATTCAGGTTTCTTAGCCACACTATAACCACAACTATGCTTAATTGCTGTAACAGACAAAAGATGAGTATAAAATTGTGTTTAAAAGTTAATCCAAGTAATATGGGTGATTCTCAGATATTTGTGTGCAATGACTATTGTCAAATCTTATAAAATGTTTTTATATTGTATTTTTTTTACATTTCTCAGTGGGGAATCTACAGTAATCACATTTTTATTTATTTTATGTTTGAATATTTAGGGGAATGCTACAGTTAAAGAATATCACTTATGGTATTGAACCATTGGAATCTTCACCTACATATGCACATATACTTTACCAAATAAAGAATAATGTAGTTGATGATTCCTCCTTTCAAGAAAAGTACTCCATCACCCAATATGTAGATCAACCCTACAGGATTCTTGTCAACTCAGAAGTGAGTATTCCTGTTTATGAGCTCTTCATTTATCTTACTTTTGATAAACTTATTCCCATTGAAATTTTGAGATTTGACAAATTTGGAAAAAATTTAACCTGATATTCATTATATTAAAAATGTCAGTTGTAGGATACTTGTTTTAAACATATTTTTGTTTATTCAGATAACATTTAGAAAATAGTTATAGACAGACATAATTTTAACTACATCAAAATTCTCATGTTTCTCTAGTTGCAAGGATTTTTATACACACACATATATTTATATAGTTGTTTTATACCAAATTTGCATCCTACTTGTAAAATTATTTCCAAGTTTGTTGAAGTTATTGCATAAGCATTTTCTTTGCCAATACATTTTTTTTTCGTTAAAAAAGGGGGATTATTTTGGTAGAAAATTTAAAAGTAAAAAAGAGGCAAGATAATATGTTAGAGGGGAGATAAGATGACTGACTGGAGACTGCTTGCCAGACAGTCCTGGATGGAAGTTAGGAATTCTGATGTAGGGTAGAGGAAAAGAGATGCAGAGCAGGTGTATATTATAGAGAGAGGTACCAGAGCCTGCCAGGCATCTCATAGAGGAAAATTGTGAATCAGAGAAGTGAGAAGATAAAGGAAAAAGATATCACCACTGATCAAACCCAGCGAGTCTCCAAGCCAGGGTAAAGGCAAGGGGGGATTTCTCTCACCCTTCCACAAGCATTCCATGGCCAGCGGGCGACTAAGTTTCTTGGAGATTATTCCACTCCCATGAGCTCAGGCACAGCAGCAACATGGTATAGTGGGGAGAATTTGCGTGATCCCACAGCTCAGACACTCCTGTTTGGAGCTCCCCACCAAGGAGAGTGTCATGAGAAGCCAGAGAGCCTGCTTTCTCCGATTCAGATGCTTCCCTCCCTGCCCCTCCCCCACCCACCACAAATGGAAAGTAGTTTGGGCCAAGAATTTGGCAAGCAGCTGCCCCCAACCCCCAGCCAGTGTGTGCTACAAGCTGAGGCTTCCATGGAACATGGGACCCATGCCTTTGCAGTTAGGATCCTGCAGTAGATCTGGGGTGCCTGATTTGGGAAGACACTGCCTAATGGAATTTCACATAGTTGCACACCAGTGGGTCAGAGAAAACCAGGCTGGACATTGTGCCCCATGAACTCAAGTGGGTTGCTGGAGACACAAGGGGGAGGCCTGCAAGTTGGACTTGGGTGATAAGGAAGCCCACGTGGACAGATCTGACAGTAGAATACTGTGGGGCCCCAAGACATGGTGAGCTGGGAGACTGCCCATCCCTTCCACAAGAAAACCACCCTGTTTGTTTAGGGTAGATTCTACAATGAGGAAGAACATAGTCCAGGGTACTATAACAGCCAGGTGTGGTTTAATCAGGCATTTGGGCTGACAAGAAGCAGTGGCCCCTCTCCCACCCATTTCAGCTGGGAGAGCAGTTTATGCTGAGAAGTTGGCAGGCAGCTCCCTCTCTGCAACAGGCATGTACTCCAGGCTGACGCCCCTGCAGACATTGGGGCCCGCACCTCTTCCTCTGTGGACTTGTGGTGAACCCAGGGTGCACAATTTGGGAGCTCCATACCCACTGCTGTTTCACAGAGGCACACACTGGTGGGTTAGACATGTAGGCTGTGGGAAGATCTGAGAACTGAGTAGCTAGATTGTTAATCTCAGTCTTCTGAAGAACAACCATCAGCCTAGAATTTTGTATCCTGCAAAACTAAGTTTCATAAATGAAGGAGAAATAAAGACTTTTCCAGACAAGCAAACACTGAGGGAATTTATCAAAAGCAAACTTACCCTGCAGGAAATACTCAGAACTTCATTACACATGGATCAGCACAATAGTCACTGTCCATTTTAAAACCACCCAAAACTTAAAGCCCAGAGCTCAAATAAAGCAATAGTACAAGAGGTAAGAAAAATCAACAGGGTACTATCCTACAGGATGAACAGAATAGCATCCCAGATATCAATTCTATCAATCAACGTTAAATGATTTGAATTCCCCACTCAAGAGATGTGGGGTGGCTAAATGGATTTAAAAAAATACAGGCCAAGTATCTGCTGTCTCCAGGTGACACACTGACCAACAAGGACACTTACAGACTAAAGGCCAAGAGATGAAAAAAAAAATCCATGAAAAACGAAACCAAAAAAAGCAGGTGTAGACATTCTCGTATCAGATAAAATTGACTTTAAATCAACCGTAGTAAAGAAAGACAAAGATGGTCATTATATGATGGTAAAGTGAGCAATTCAATAAGAAGACATAACAATCCTAAATATTTATACACCTACCACAGGAGCACCCAGATTCATAAAGCAAACCTTCCCAGATCTAAGTAGAGAGATAAACAGCAACACTGTAATTGCCAGGGACCTCAACACCCCACTGATGGAACTGGACCAATTATCTAAGCAGAAAATAAAAAAGAAATATTGGACTTAAATGGGACTATAGAACAATTGGGCCTAAGAGACATTTACAGAATATTTTACCAAGAAACCACTGAATATACATTCCACTCTTTAGTAACTGGAACATTCTCTAAGATTGATCATATTTTAGGGTACAAAATATGGCTCAGAAAACTTAAAAAATTGAAATCATGCCATGTATCTTCTCAGACCATGGTGGAATAAAACTGGAAATTGACTCCAAGAGAAACAGTTAATTCTGCACAAAGTCATGGAAATTAAACCACATGCTTCTTAATGATTATTTGATCAACTATGAAATTAAGATGGAAATTAAGATTCCTCAAACTGAATGACAAAGAGTACACAAGTTATCAAATACATGGGATACAGGAAAAGTAGCCCTAAGGGGAAAATTAATAGCCTTAAATGCCTACAAGAAGACCAAAGGATTACAAATTCATAATGACACGTCTCAAGGAACAAGAAAAGGAAAAGCAAACCAAGTCCAAAGCCAGCCAAACAAAAGATATAACTAAGGTCAGAGCAGAACTAAATGAAATTGAAAATAAGAAAATTATACAGAAGGATTAACAAAACAAAAACTTGGTTCTTTGAAAAGAGAAACAAAATTGATAGACCTCTGGCTAGATTAATCAGGAACAGAAGAAAGAAAACTCAAAAAAGCTCATATATAAATGAAAAGGAGATATTAATATTACAACTGATATCAGAGAAATACAAAATATCATTTGTGAATACTATGAAATTCTCTATGCACATAAATCGAAAATGTGAAAGAAATGGACAAATTTCTGGAAACACACAACTCCAAAGCCTCAGTCAGTAAGAAAAAGAACTCCTGAATTTCTTGCTGATTTTCCCGAATTCTATATAGACTCTAGTTATGAGCCCTTTATCGGATGTGTAGCATGCGAATATTTTCTCCCCTTCTGTAGATTGTCTGTTTGCTGTCATGATAGTTTCCTTGGCTATGCAGAAACTTTTTAATTTGATTAGGTCCTGTTTATTTATTTTTGTTGTTGCTATGATTGCCTTTGGGGTCTTCTTCACAAATTCTTTCCCTAGGCCAATGTGATAAAAACTCTCAAAAACCTAGGCTTAGAAGGAACACATCTCAAAATTATAAAAGCCATATATGACAAACTCACAGCCAGCATAGCATTGGTGGGAAAAAGTTGAAAACATTCCCATGAAAAACTGGAAGAAAGAATTTTTCCCACATTTCCTTCTAGAATTCTTATAGTTTCATGCCTTATACTGCTGGTGAGACTGCAAACTAGTACAACCTCTGTGGAAAGTAATATGGAGATGCCCCAAAGAGCTACAGGTAGAACTACCATTTGACCAAGCAATCCCATTACCAGGCATCTACCCAAAGGAAGAAAAGACATTCTATGAAAAAGACATCTGCACTAAAATGTTTATAGCAGCACAATTCACAATTGCAAAGATGTGTAAACAACCCAAGTGCCCATCAATACATGAGTGGATTAATAAAATGTATTATATGTATACCATGGAGTACTATTCAGCCACTGAAATAGTATGCTGAAAATATAATGCTGATCTAGCACCTCTTGTATTATCCTGGATAGAACTGGAGCCCATTCTTTGAAGTGTAAGTATCACAAGAATGGGAAAACAAGCACCATATGTACTCACCATCAAATTAGTATTAACTGACTTAACTGACCAACATTTAAGTGTACATATAATAGTAACATTCATTGGGTGTTGGGCAGGTGAGAGGGGAGAGGAGGGGATGGGTATATTTACACCTAATGGGTGCAGTACACACCGTCGGAAGGATGGACATGGTTGAAGCTCTGACTTGGGTGGTGCAAAGGCAATATATGTAACCTAAACATTTGTACGCCTGTAATATGCTGAAATAAGAAAAAAAAAAGAACTCCCAAACAGTCCAGTAACAAGCAATTAGATTAAAGCAGCAATAAAAAAATCTTCCAGCAACAACAATAAAGCCCCAAACCAGGTGGATTCACTTCTGAATTTTCCTAGACCTACAAAGAAGAGCTGGTAGCCATGGTCAGAAATTATTCCATACATTGAGAAGGAGGGAATCCTTCCCAACTCATTCTGTGACACCAGTATCACCTTGATTCCAAATCAAGGAAAGGACACAACAAAAAAGAAAACTACAGACCAATATCCCTTAAGAATATACATGCCAAAATCTTCAATAATGTACTAGCAAACCAAATTCAATAGCATATTAAAAAAAATAATTAACCATGAGCAAGTGGGCCCCATCCCAGGGATGCAAGGATGGTTCAACAATGTAAATCAATAAATGTACCTAACCACATAAACAGAAACAAGAATAAAGATCATATTATCATCTTAATAGATGTAGAAAAATCATCTGACAAAATTCAGCACCCTTTTGTGATAAAAACTCTGAAAAACCTGGGCTTAGAAGGAGCATTTCTCAAAATAATAAAAGCCATATATGACAAACCCACAGCCAGCATCACACTGATAGGAAAATGTTGAAAGCATTCCGACCAGAAACTGGAAGAAAGCAAGAATATCCACTGTCCCTTCTATTCAACAAAGTGCGAGAAGTCCTAGCCAAAGCAATCATGCAAGCAAAATAAGTTAATGGTATCCAAATCAGGAAAGAAGAGATCAAACTCTTGATATGTTTTCATGCCTAGAAAACCTCACAATTCCACCAAGGGACTTCTGGAATTGATAAATAGACTCAGCAATGTCTCAGGGTACAAAATCAATCTACACAAATCAGTAGTATTCCTATATAGCAATAACATTCAAGTTGGGACTTAAAGACTAAATACCATTCCAATTACTATAAGGAAAATAAAATAAGTAGGAATATACTTAATTAAGGAGGTGAAAAAAAAGAAAAAAGAAAAACCTCTATAAGGAGAACTACAAAACACTGAGGAAAGAAATCACAGATGTGGATTTCCACTTTCCAGAAGTGGAAAAATATATCATGCTCATGTATGGGCAGAATCAACATTGTTAAAATGTCCATACAATCCAAAGTGACTTACAGATTCAATGCAATCCCCATTGAAATACCAATGTTATATTTCACACATCTAGAAAAAAAAAATTCTACACTTCCCGTGGAATCAGAAAACAGGCCAAATAACCAAAGCAATCGTAAGAAAAACAAACAATTGAGAAAGCATCATGTTATCAGACTTTATACTACAAGGGGATAGTAACTAAATAAGCTTGCTATTGGCACAAAAATAGAGGCATAGACCAATGTAAAAGAACAGTTATAAAATGATCCAAATACAGCCAACTGAATTTTGCAAATCAGACAAAAATACACAACTGAGGAAAAGGAGCCCTGTTCAATAAATGGTGCTGGGCAAATTGGATAGCCACATTCAGTAGAATGAAACAGGATCCGTATCTTTCACCACTTAGAAAAATTAATTCAAGATGGCTAAAGACCTTAATGTAAGGCTTGAAACCATAAGAATTCTAGGAGAAAATGTCAGAAAAACTCTTGTAGATATCAACCTAGGCAAAGAATTTGTGAAGAACCCAAAAGCAATCACAGCAACAACAAAAATAAGTAAATGGGACTTGATTAAATTAAAAAGCTTCTGCACAGCCAAGGAAATAATTAACACAGCAAATAGACAACCCACAGAATGGTAGAAAATATTTGCAAGCTATACATCTGATAAAAGACTAATAAACAGAATCTACAATGAACTGAAACAAATCAGCAAGAAAAAAATCAAACAACCCCATTAAAAAGTGGGTAAAAATATGAACAGAAGCTTTTCAAAATTAGTTAGACAAATGGCCAATAAACATTTGGGAAAATGCTCATTTGGGAAAATTCCCAATCATCAGGCAAATTAAAACTAAAACCATAGTGAGATATCACCTTATCCGAGTCAGAAATGGCCTTTATTAAAAAGTCCAAAAAATAATAGATGCTGGATGCTGCTGGTGTTGATACAGAGAAAAAGCCACACGTATACACTATTGGTGGGACTGCAAATTAGTTCAACCTGTATGAGAAGCATTATGGAGTTTCCCAAAGAATGAAAAGTCAACCTACCATTTTGTCCAGCAATCCCATGACTGGGTATTTACCCAAAGGAAAATAATTCATTTTATCAAAAATGAAACAAAACAAACAAACAAAAAAACCCACCTGTATTCAAATGTTTACCACAGTACAATTCACAGTTGAAAAGATGTAGAATTAATCCAAATCCCCATCAATTTATGAGTAGATTAACACAATGTGGTATATGTACACCATGGAATATTACTGAGCCATTAAGAAGGATGATTTAATGACTTTTGCAACAATTTGTATGAAAATGGAGACCACTGGCCTAAGTATATAAAGAATTTAAAAGGAAACACCCCATGTATTTGTTATTAAACTGCAACTAACTGGTAAGCACACATGTGCATAGAGGGAGTAACGTTCAATGGAAATGAATCAGTGCAGGGAAGGGGAGAGTAGGGAACAGGTGAAAATCTTCCTAACAGGTAGAATGAACACTATCTGTGCAATGGATACATTTCTTACCACGACTCAAGCATTATATTAATGATCCATGTAACCCAAAATATTCGTATCCCTGTAATACTTTGAAATTTAAAAAAAATGCTAGAATTTGTGTGAAACCCCATTATTTAGAGATAGTACTCTTAAAATTTCAGAGTATTGTTCTAATTGTTTCCAAATATGACATTATAAATAGAGTCATAAATTTATAGTATCTTTAACACAAAATTATTTAACCATACATGTTACTGTTTGTTTGCTTATTAAATTGTTACATTTATTATTACTGCTATTGTTATTTTATTGAAACATAATAATTGCACATATTTGTGGGGTACATGTGATATATTGATATCTGCATACAGTTTAATGAACAAATCAGGGTAATTAAGATTTCATCACCTCAAATATTTATTATTTATGTTGAAAATATCCCATATCTCTGCTAGCCATTTTGAAATACACAAAAAATTATTGTTCACCATAGTCACCTTAGTGTACTATCAGACATTAGTATTTATTCCTTTAATCTAGTGGTATGTTTTTACTCATTAACCAACCTCTCGTCATATACCCCTCACCCTTGCCATTTCTATCCTCTGGTAAGCACCTTCTATTTTCTCCTTCATGATTTCAAATTTTTATGTCTTGTATATGTCACAACATGTGATGTTTGTTTTTTCTGTTCCTGGCTTATTTTATTTAACATATCCTGCAGGTTCATCATGTTGCTGCAAATGACGGGATTTAATTCTTTTTGATGACTGAGTAATACTCTATTTTCTATATATACTATATTTTCTTTATTCATTAATTTATGGACTGCTAGGTTAATATTATATTAAATATCTTGGCTATTGTGACTAGTGCTGTGGTAAACATTGCGGTGAAGCATCTCTTCAACATGAATTCATTTCCTTTTGATGTATGCCAGGAGATGGCATTGATGGATTATGTGATAGTTCTATTTTTAATATTTTGAGGAAACTCTATATTGTTTTCCATAACGGTGGTACTAATTTATATTTCCAGCAACAGTGAGTAAGAATTCCCCTTTTCAACATCCTTGCCAGCATCTATTATTTTTTGTCTTTTGATAATAGCCATTTTCACTGGGGTGAAATGGTATCTTGAAGTTTTTTTTTTTCTTTATTGAAGTATAATTTACATATCATGCCTTTACTCCATTTTAAGTGTACAATTAAATGATTATTAGTAAATTTACCAAGTTGTACAGCTATTCACATAAATCAGTTTGCATTCCACATTGCCTGGATTTTAATTCCAGGTCTTTCTGTCTATAGTCACAGGAACTTGTATGAGTAACATAAGCTTCCAAAGTCCTTATCTTTTCTAATC
>CAUYRT010052310.1:0-10180 GCA_963574885.1 Lepilemur ruficaudatus | reverse complement strand
TACAGTAACCTCAAACTCCTGGGCTCAAGCAATCCTCCTGCCTCAGCCTCCCGAGTAGCTGGGACTACAGGCATGCACCACCATGCCCGGCTCATTTTTTCTATATATATCTTTAGTTGGCCAATTAATTTCTTTCTTTCTATTTATAGTAGAGATGGGATCTCACTCTTGCTCAGGCTGGTTTCGAACTCCCGACCTTGAGCGATCCGCCCACCTCAGCCTCCCAGAGTGCTAGGATTACAGGCGTGAGCCACTGCGCCCGGCTAATAATAGTCTTATTTAATATAGTGGGCATTCTCACTATGCTGAATAAATTAATGAAACAGGAAACTGAAGTTCAAATGTCATGTAAATATGCAAAATTAATCAAGAGAATAATTAAAAAATCATACCTCTATGAAATATTTAGGAGAGTGTTAGAGAGAAATAGGATGATAAAGGTGAATTAAAGATGCATTGTTCATAAGCAAGAGTCAAAGATTATGTCTGAGCTTGATAAATCAAGAAATGGAGGCATAATGGCACTTTGGGAGGCCAAGATGAGAGGATTGCTTGAGCCCAGGACTTCAAGACCAGCCTGGCAATAGCGGACTCTGTCTATATAAAAAAAGAAAAAAATTAGCTGGGCATGGTGGTATACACCTATAGTCCCAGCTACTTGAGAGGCTGAGACAGGAGGATAACTTGAGCCCAGGAGTTGGAGGTTGCAGTGAGCTATGATGATACCGTTGCACTCTAACCTGGGCAACAGAGTGAGACCCTGTCAAACAAATAACCAAACAAAAAAGAAAGAAAGAAATAATGAATGAATGAATAAGAAATAGAGGGATAAGCTTATTGTGGGGGCTAGTGCTAATTCTGTGTTATTTTATTTTGTGTTTTCTGTATGTATCATTAAAATACACACACACACATGCACATATATATGCATCAGTCACTATCTAGCAAGTAAGAAGGAAGAAAGAGAAGGTAGGGAATGTTGCTTGTGTAAATGATATTTTACTCAAGCAACCAACCTAGTGGTTAAGCTAAGGAGCTCATTGATTGCACTTTTACAGTACAATCCTTTATTAAAAGTATTTGGTCTGAAAAAAAAATTGGATTCAGTGAAAAGGCCACACTTCAGGATCCAGAAGGCCACATGTGGCCCCAAGGCTGCAGGTTCCCACTCCTGTGAAGAATTGACAAGGGCAGGGTCACAATTAGCACAGAGTGTGTGCTCATTGGAGCATATTTAGATAAAGATATCTCAACGTCCAGGCAGACACAGGCGTAGGCCCTGTAGCTTGGTGAGTAGGGCAAAACTGGCTTTCAGAACCACTTTCCCACTCAGCATGGTGCCTCTGCATAGCAAAAACCTTCACAACCATAGCAGAAACGAGATGTCATATTACTCCTGAATCCAGCCTCCAAGAAGACTGTTTCTGGTTAAATGACCCTGTGGACCTTGAGAATTTGAGCAGCATCAAAAAAAAAAAAAAAAACTGTCCATGCTGATGCCACCACTTCTACTGCATGTATCCTAACCACAGGCTGCACACTCCCCTTGGGAGAGCATCTAGACATCAGGCAGGAGCCCTGAGAAATGCAGTAACACAAGCCCAACCAGGAAGCTTCACAGTGCCCCTGCTCTCCCTTCTGTTGGGTGGGCCTTTGTTGGTCATCCTTTCTGTTTGGGCTCTAGGTTCTGCCATGCTGCTGTGTACTCTCTCCCATCCCCCGCCTCCTTTCCTTTATTCTTTAATGAATTAACTATCAACTGTCCCAATTTAGGAGCATTCCTTAGGCAAGACAGCCTTATTTCCTTGTCACTTCCAAATCACTGTCCAACAGTTTGAAGGCTATTCTTCAGTCAAAACGACCAGTGGGGTGTTTTGACAAACACAGGTGTTCTCTCTTACGTGGCTTTTTGTTTCCGACTCCCATTTTTAATTTATTCTGCAAAAATTCTGCATGTTTTATATTTTGAGAAATTTGAATAACCTGTGAAGGCTCAAATTCAATGATGACTATAGCAATACTACACTATTGCTGTACTACTGGGGCTCTGCAACCCTCTGCATGACAGGGGCTTCAGGTTCACTTCTGGAAACTGGAGGGAGGAGGATCAGGTTTAGTCTCTGGGAATCTCCCAGCTCTGATATTTTTCAAATCCTTGATGTTTATTGAACTCTCAGTACCAGATACATTGTTATACACTTTGGGGTTGGTCCTATCACTGGTATCATTTTGAGGACATGGAAATTCAGACTCAGAGCAGTGAAATCGTTCCTGCGAGGCCAATAGCCAGCAAGCAGTGAAGCAAAGATCCAATATTTTCACCCCACCTCACATTTTATTTTCCTGGCCCTCATCACTTTAATCTGTGAGGCCCACTCTAGCCTGGTCCTCATTCACTCCTTCCTCCTCTACATCTCTCTTGTGTTTTGGGGCCCAGTTGACTTATCACAATTGCCCTTCGATGTCACAGAGCCTCAGGCTCAACCAGTCAGTGAGAGAATACATACTCATTTTTCTAGGAATTGAGATAGAGAAGGTATTTATGTGCCTTTACTTATGGAGTTTAACCATTAAAAAGTGGGCAAAAGATATGAACATTTTTTTTGAAAGAAGATATACAAATGACCAACAAACATGAAAAAATGCTCAACATCAGGAATCACCAAGGAAATGAAAATTAAAATGACAATAAAATACTGCCTTACCCCTGTCAGAATGGCCACGATTAAAAAGTCAAAAAACAATAGATGCTCTTGCAGATACAGTGAAAAGGGAACACTTACACACTGTTGGTGGGAATGTAAATTAGTACAGTCTCTATGGAAAACAATATGGAGATTTCTCAAAGAACTAAAAGTAGATCCACCATTTGATCCAGCAATCCCACTACTGGGGATCTACCCAAAGGAAAAGAAATCCTTTTATAAAAAGATCTTTTATAAAAAGATACCTGCGCTTGTATGTTTATCGCAGCACAACTCACAATTGCAAAGATATGAAACCAACCTAAGTGCCCACCAAATGATGAGTGGATAAAGAAAATGGGGTATACAGACTTGTTACTCTGCATTTTTCATTTTGCATTTTCCTATCATAACTGCGTACTATTGTCTTCATAATTTTCATTTTAATGGTACCATAATACCCCTTCATGTTGATTCTCCAACATTTACAGAACTGTTCACCGATTATTGGACATTTATCTTTTTTATACAGTGCTTGTTGTTATAGACATTGCTATAATGAGCATCTTCACTGCATATAGCTCTTGGCATGTAATGCTGTATATCCCCAGTAACAAAGAGAAATTCCCAGGAATCAGTGTTTGGAGTCAAAGGGCATACACTTTATTAGAACATTTCTGTATATTTTTTCCCCAAAAGGATTGTACCAATTTATGCTACACCAGTGGAGTATATCAGTACCATTTTCACCATGAATCTGTACCATCTTGTATGTCCTAATTGTTTTTCTTAATTCTGTTTATAACAGAAACACATGTTCATTACAGAAAATTTAGATTTAAAAAAAGACAAAGAAACTAAAAATCATCATAACTCCTCCAACAAAAAACAATCAGTACAAAAAGTTAAACATATTTCTTTCCAGTCTTTTTTCTGCATATGAGAAAAAAATTTTCCAACAACTTAGATTCCATATTCAGTTCTAATTTGTTTTGTTTTATTTTCACTTATTAATTTTCTCAAGTCATTGGAAAATTTTGAAACAATTAACTTTAATGAATACACAGTATTTTATCATATAGACATCTCTCTTAAAGATTCCCAAATACTGAATATTTGAATTGTGTCTAGTATCCCCATGTAATAAACAAAGTTGTCTTAAACATCCTTTTGTATAAAAAATAAAATGAAAAAATGAAAGAGAAACAGCTGCCCACATGGTCCACTGTGTTTCTCTATGGGCAAGTTTTGTTTTTGTAGGTAACACCTGACCAAACACTCCTATGACAAGGTGAGTGAGGCTATGTAAATCAGGGGTTCAGTACAGAAGCCCACATGCTCCCAGATACAAAACATTCTCCAATTTCAATTTTAACTGTAATAAAGGTAATTTTTTGTTGTTCCCGATATGCTGACTTATATATTATATTTCTTAATTGATAAAGAAGCTAAGCAAATAAACGAAGTATGATTAGGTCATGAAAGCTTTGCCCTCATGAATGGATTTAGTGTCCTTGTAAAAGACACTCCAGAGAGCTACCTAGCTTCTTTCATTATGTGAGGTGACAGTGAAAAGATGTCTGTCTGGAAAAGAGAGTCCTCACCAGATATCAAATCTGCCAGTGCCTTGATCTTAGACTTCCCAGCCTCCAGAACTGTAATACTGTAAGAAATAAATTTCTGATATTAATAAACTAAAAAAAAAAAAAAAACTTAAAACTTCCATAACCACTTGAGAAAAGAAAAATAAAACCTTCTTACATTATCCAGTTAAATTATCTTTGAGGGAAAATTTTCTACTGTAGCATTAGTTTAAAGACAATCATACCATTGCCCATTCTCAAATATGTCATAAGATTATTTCTTCTGTGTTTTTCCCTCACAAAATTTAAAATATCAGTGTATCTATTAACTTAATGACCCAACTAAAGAAACAACACTACTTAGCTTTAGCTTTTGTTTTCATGAACACAGAACGAGAACCCACTTGTAGTGCAAGTACAAGATGAAAGAACAAAAGTCTGCAATCCCTAAAAGTCCATTACAAATAAAATATGATGCATACAAATACAAGATCCACTAGAGGCCAGGAAAGAACAGCAGGAGAATTTGCTTAAGAGATGCAGCTCTGATGCTATCTAATTAAAGAATTAGGAGAAAAATGAAGCTCAGCAGTAATGACATGCTTTTGGTATTTAAAAGCATCTCTGGCATGAAAGCTTTATCACTGCCTCATTTACTTTACAAATTCTAAAATATAGACATGGCAACAGCCCAGATTAGAATTGAGAAACTTAAAACTTTTTTTCTTCTTGAATGGTTTATTTCAGAGACACTAAACTTGTATTATAAGAAAATATACAATAAAAATAGACAGGAGTCCAATCTTGCTGTCATCTGTAATAAAAAAAAAAAAGATTTGATCATATGATACCACATCAGTCAGGCATCTAATTTGGGGAATATAAGATGTGGAATAATCAAGACATTAGTCACTTACTCTGAAGCAAGATGGACATTTTTGTTTTCTTTCTTTTTGTTTCTTCTTATGTTCTCTGGAAAACCAAAGTCGAATTCAAATTTGAAGATAAGATTGCCAGGATGGGATGAAATTAAGAATCCATAATATAACGTGCAAAGCCTACAGAAATGAAGTAGGTTCACATAAAGTTTGGGTAGATTTATTCACTACCCTGTTATTTCTTATTTACATATTTATTTACATATTATTTTATTTATTTATTAACAGGCTCTGAGTGACATGTCCCTCAATTTGAAAAAGCAATGCAGCAACTTTGAGATATTCATTTTTTATGATGCTATTCAATAAACATCTATTGCATGTAACTTGCAGATTAGGCTCCAGGTGAGATGTTGGAGATGTGAAGGTGAGCACAGGGCAGAACTCTGCTCACACTGACGTGACTGTCTCATGTCTGAGATGATACTGAGGGAAATATCCTCAAAACACCCATGTCAGAAGGATGAGAAATGTACTTGTCTTTTGAAATCTGAAAGATGAGTGAACTTTCCTGATAATCGACTTGCTTTTTTTTCTTTTCCTTTTTCTTTTTCATTTTTTTTTAATTCCTTAGTGCTAATATTTCACCTGGCCTTTAATTAGAAAAAAATGAAAGGGAATTTTTTTTTTTAAAAAAAAGGAAAATAACTTCTAATGTAGAAAGATTCTTTATTCATCACAGTACTTAATTAGAACACTGTAAACATGGGACTGAATAGGAAATCCTGCAATGTGATTTGGAACCAAACATTTATTCAATATGTATTTTAAAGTACCTGTTATATGCAAGGCACTGTATATATACAGATGAAGTTTAATATATAGTAAAAGAAATAAGATATACACAAGAGAAATAAGAGAAATTGGAATAAAGGATAGAATACAATGGGTGGAAAGAGAGCTACAGATGAAATGTCAAGGAGTATTCAGAGAAAGAGGGATCCCTTATTATAGGTGTGGGTGTTGTAAGAGGGAAAGTAAAAAGAGTTATAGTTAAATTTTCACATACTGATTTGTTTTAGTGAAATTTAAAAGTTGGCATTCTAGTCAATTTGAGTTTATCCTAAAAGCTTGTCATATATTAAAATAGCAAAACAAAAGCTGTTGGTCAAATTGTTGCTCCTTCTGATAAGATGACCATGTTACAGTACCAAACTTTCAATATTCAGATCATTATATAAGAGCCTCTGCAAGAATATGAGAGAAGGAAAACAGTAAACAGTGATAGTTGGTTTCTGCTACCTGCAAATTGCACATCTGAAAGCATCTAAAATACCGTTAATTCATTTAATAGACGTTAAAATTTTTCTTTCCCCCATACTGTTCTATCTTGTTCCCTTTGTATCACAGGCTGGTTATTATTTTTCCAGAACTGTTGACAAAGACAATCTTAAGCTGCCTGCTTTACTCTTTTTCACACTGCAATGATCTAAAGGAGGCACTGATGCAGGCATAAACCCATAAATCAGGTCCCCACTAAAGAACAAGAATGTCAGACATTTCCTTTCAGGATTACAGTACTGCACAAGAAAGCTGTAGTTGCATCAACGTGAAGCTTAATTTTGGAAAGCTTCTCTTTTACTTTCTTCCATGTTTAAAAATGACATGTTCCAATAATATACATTGTAATATATAAACAGAGTAAGCAAACAAGGAACATTATATTATTGACTTCTATAATTGATTAAAATTTCTGACACCTTTTTATCCTTGGTTTTAAACAAGGAGACCAAAGGGAGATGTGTTATTTAAAATATTTTTGAAATGCAGTTATAATATCTGACATGCATTGTGCTTAGAAACAAAAAACAAAAGGAACATTTGTCAGATGATAAAGTATAATGAATAAGGGCCAAGGTCTTAAAGGGTCAGTTTTATTAGGGAGGCAATAGTATTGACTCATGTCATAATTAAATGATAAATTATCACAGAAAAAGAAATCACACACACAAAACCCCACAGATACTTTTCTATATGAAATAAACCCTATTGGTCTAGAAATGCTAAGCTAATGACAGAGAAAAGTAAGAGAAAGTTTTACTGTTTACTTAATATTGACAGCATCTATCAGTCTCACCTTCTATTTTTCTAACAAAGACAATTGTTAAGGGAATTTTCCTTTCTTCCCCTTGTCAGTAATTTATTTAAGAATGAGCACGTAGTCAGATTCCTCTTGAGATATGGCTCCACCTTGGAGCCATTTAATCACAGTATTAGAGGTGCATGTGGAGATCATCTGAGTGACATCGATGATTGTTTCTATAGTAAAGATCTCTTTAACGTATTTTTATTTCTGCTGAATTTACCATATCTTTTCCTAAATTCCCATGCACATACAGCCTTAGAGCAAACTCCTCATCACTTTAAGTAATTTTAGTCCCTATATTATGAGGTTCTAAGATATTGATAATAACCAAGGAAAAAACTCATTTATCACAATTTTATAACAATACTAAAAGCTATCTCAATAAAACACAGCACCATATTTCAATTGCTCAAAAGAATCCATTTTTGTCCGCCACCTCCCATAGACTCTGTCAGCACATCTTTCAGCTCTGCCTTCCAAATCTCCTATATCAGACAACTTATATAGTCCCATTTAAAAGGCTACCCATCCTAGTTCAAACCACCTTATTTTCATCTACGCTATAGTGTTAGCCTTCAGGTATTCTTCCTGATACTACTCTTATTAAGCATAAACATCAAGGAGAGTGATCCTTTAAAAATATATACAATGGATCATGTCACTTCTCTGCTCAAAACCTTCTAATGCTTCCTCATCTCTCTCGGAATAAAAGAGAAAGTCACAAAATTGGCTACAAAGCCCACATGATCAATGCAACCTAGATACCAGAATGAAGAAGACTCAAGCTCAGAACTGAAACTCACTCAAAATAGCCCACAGAAAACAAATAACATAAGAGAGGAACAAACTTTTATTTGGGGAAATTTTAGGGTTCGTTGTTACCCAACATAATCTATTGAAATATGTCAAAAATATCCATTGTTTTAACCATCTGACATCACACATCAATTTATGTATTTAACTTTTTAGCTTTCTCCTGATAGATATAAATCTTTAAGTATAGAAATTAATCTTTAAGTATAGAAATCTTTAAGTATAGAAATTTTCTGTTTTGTTTATCCCTCAACATGTAAAATACATAGTCTCTTTCATTTAATGTTACTTAAATGAGGGACACTTAATGAGAGCTATTATGCATGCATATAAATTAATGTTACATTATATTAGTATATTACATGACAGAATAAGTGACTAATTGTCACATGAAAGAATAAGTGATTACCTGAATAATAGCCAATATTACCCACTTTTGTATTCCAGATTATGCTACCATTGAAATATTCATTTAATGTTTGTTGAGTGAATAATTTCTCACTAGTTGGACACGTAAATTACATACAAAGCAAATAAGAATAATAATACTATGAAGGAGGCATTGTTGATGTTACTTAAATATTAGAATTTAAGTAGCATATCCAAGATCATGCAGACAGTGGCTGATGTGGAATTCCATTTTTGCAATCTCTGGTCTTACATTCTGTGTTTACTATTTCCAAATCAAAATGAAGTATCACAACCAGAAAGTTCAACAAAATGTTGGAGGTTCTCTGAAAGAGCTGTAGGAAAAAAGAAAGAAAGAACCCCCCCGCCCCCAGTACACACACACATGGCAAACACCCCAAAAAACCCTGGAAAATTCTATGCTCCTTTATCTTGTAAATAATGATTTTCTTTTCCTAGGCTACTATGTAGAGTTTTCTGCTGTATATTTCAATTAAACACACACACACACACAAGAAATGGATATTGTTTCAAGCTATACTTAATTATTGAAGTTTTGGAGAAGAAGGATCTAGCATTTGACAAGAGACCTAGTTTAGGCTCTTCAGACAGAGAAAAATGAATAAGCTAAAAGAAGTTAAGCTTGAAGAATATTAAATTATGTTAGATGAACTTTATTCATACTTTCTATATCATTAAGTTGAGGACACTACTTCAGGGTTTATACAATCTAACACTAAAATGAAATAGTCCACCATAAAAGTGGGCAGTAATTTTATGAATCTCCTTTCCCCCAAAGATAGGAAATGCTGAAAATATACACTGATAAATTGCACAACATCAGAATGTTTTGAGATATAACCCTAAGCCCTCATTGGTGGAGAGAAAACCACACATCTCCAGGTGACTGCTGATGGCATCAAGGTGAGATACTGAATTAGATAGATCTTAGTACTGATTTGGTCAGAATGTTCTTAAGAACAGAATAGAATCAATATTGTAGGGGAAAATACTTTTTGACATTCTTACTGTATTTGCTTAGTAATCTTCATTCTGTAAATCTACAATTTAAAATTGTGATGGATGCTCACAGATTTTCCATTATTTATGGCATATTCTGTAATAACTATTGAGTATGGTAAGTGTCCAGGAATCAATGTAGTTCCCTCAAAATATGTGAAATGTTTGGCTAGAATTGGTGCCTTGATAGTAAATTGGCTATATCTAATTCTTCTACTGGGTGTTTCAGCAAATACTGCCCAAACATTTTTATCCTAATTTCCCAAGTTTATAGATAGAGAATAAGAGAGATACCAGCCAGGCTAAATCTCAAATGAATTGATAATGTTCAGTGGTTATAAATACAAAGAGATATTCATCTGTTGAAAATACAGGGGGAAAATCTCATTAAGATAAAGTATCCAATTTGAAAAAGGCAAAAAGATAGGGATAAAATGAACATTATGAGGTGGTTATAAACTAAAGCATAAAAGCCATTAAAAACAATTACTTTATGTGGTCTTTTCATCAATTTGGAAAATGACTGCAAATGAAGTCAACCCCAAAGCATTGTGTTTCCTGGAAAACATTTGCATTTTTAACTGAAAAATAGTTGAACTCCTAAAAAATTCCTTAGATGTCAATGTGTTTCCATTTTATACATAAAAT
>CAUYRT010052309.1:0-45726 GCA_963574885.1 Lepilemur ruficaudatus | reverse complement strand
TATGATTAGTGCTATTTGTGTCCTGTTTAAAAAATCATTGCCGCAAGAGCGAGACCCCATCTCTACTATAAATAGAAAGAAATTAATTGGTCAACTAAAAATATATAGGAAAAAAAAAATTAGCCGGGCATGGTGGCGCATACCTGTAGTCCCAGCTACTCGGGAGGCTGAGGCAGAAGGATTGCTTGAGCCCAGGAGTTTGAGGTTGCTGTGAGCTAGGCTGACGCCACGGCACTCACTCTAGCCCGGGCAACAGAGCAAGACTCTGTCTCAAAAAAAAAAAAAAAATCATTGCCTACTCCAGGACCATGAAAATATTCTCCAGTGTTTTCTTCCAATCTTTTTATTGTTTTGCCTTACACACATAGATATGCAATCCATCTGGATTTGGGTTTTTTTGTGTGTTAAAAAGTAGCAAACCAAAAACATTTTTCTTGCATGTGGATAATCAATCAACATAGCACCCTTTATTGAAATGACAATCCATTTTCATATTACACTATAGTGTTGCTTTATTACAAATCAGGTTACCAAATACGCATGAATCTCTTAATGAACTCTCTAAACTGTTCCATTAGTCTGTTTGTATATCTATCTCACTGTTTCAACTAATATAGCTTTATTATGACAGCTCTTATAACCTGGTAGTGAAAGTCTTCCCATTTAGTTTTTATTAAAGATTGTTTTAAATGTTGCAGACATTTTTCATTTTTATATGAATTTTAGAAGCAACTTGTCTATGTTCAACCAACACACAGATTTTGATTGAAATTACATAGAATTTATAGATTAATTTGAAGAAATTGACATTTTTGCATTAAGTCTTTCAATCCATGAACATGGTATATTCCTGCCTTAAATTAGAAATTTTAAGTTTTTTTCTTAATAATATTGTGTAGCACAGAGATCTTGCACAGATTTTGTGAGACTTATTCCTAGGTATTTGGCTTATCTTGATACAAATGTAAATTGTGTCTTTCTAAATATCCACTTCCTACTTGTTTCTGGTATTTAGAAATAGAATAGATTTTTAAATATTAACTTTGTATGCAATGGCCTACCTAGATTCACTTATTAATTTCAATAGTTACTAGATTCTTTTTAGATTTTTGCAGTCCACATTCATATCATATCACCTGTGAATAAAGTTTTATTTCTTCCTTTCAGATCCTTATGCCTTTTATTTCTTTTTCCTGCCTTATTGCACTTGGTCAAATCTTCAGCACAATGTTTAGAGATGAGATAGCAGGTATCCTTGTCTTGTTAATAATCTCAGGGGGAGAGTATTCAACATTTTACCATAAAGCATAGTGTTTGTTGTAGGGTTTTTTTAGATACTGTTTTTTAACAGTTTGATGATCCCTTCTATTTCTAATTTGATATGAGATTTTGTCATAAATGGATATTAAATTTTGTCAAATGTACTTTCTGATTCTATCAAGATTATCATATGATTTTTCTTTTTTCTTCTGGTAATGTTGTAAATTATACTAATTGATTTTCTTGTTTTGGAGGGGCTTCAGCTTTATTGATGTATACTGAACAAATAAAAATTGTACATATTTAAGGTACATAGCATGACATTTTGATATACATGTACATTGGGAAATGATTGCCACAATCAAGCTAATTAACATATGCATTCCTTCATATAGTCACAATTTTTGAGTGTGTGCGTATGTGTGTATGTGTGTGCATGTGTGGTGAGAATACTTAAGATCAACTTTCGTAGCAAATTTCAAGTATAAAATACAGTATTATTAACTATAGTCACCAGGCTGTACAGATCTTCAGAATCTATTTATTGAGCATCACTAAACTTTGCACTTTTTGACAAACATCTCCCATTTCCACCACATCCTAGACACTGGTAACTACCATTCTATTCTCTGCTTTTATGAATTTGACTTCTTTAGATTTCGCATCTAAATAAGATTATTCAGTATTTGTTTTTCTGTATTTGGCTTATTTCACTTAACATAATGTCTTCCAGGTTCGCCCACATTGTTGAAAATAGCAGGATTTCCTTCTTTTTAAAGGCTGAATAATTCCATTTCCTACACACACACACACATACACACACACACACACACACACACCACATTTTCTTTATTCATTCATCCATTGGTGAACACAGGTTGTTTCTACATTTTGGCTATTGTGAATAATGCTGTGATGAACATGAGGGTGTAGATATCTCTCAAGATACCTATTTCATTTCCCTGGAAGTGGAATTGATGGATCATGTGGTAGTTATATTTTCAATATTTATGGAATTTCATACTGTTTTACATAATTGCTATACCAATTTACATTCCTACCAACAGTGTACAGGGTTCCCTTTTCCCCACATCCTCACCAACTCTTGTTATCTTTTGTCTTTTTGACAATAGCCATTCTAACAAGTATGAGGTGATGTCTCACTGTGATTTTGATTTGCATTACCCTGATGATTAGTGATATTGAGAACATTTTCATATACCTTTTGGCCATTTGTATTGCTTCTTTGGAGAAATGTCTATTCAGATCCTCAGCCCATACTTTAATGGGGTTGTTTTTGTCTGAGTTGTTTGAGTTCTTTATATATTTTGGATGTTAACACGGTATGAGATATATAGCTTGAAAATATTCTTTTCCCATTCTCTAGATTGCCTTTTCACTCTGTTGATTGTTTCTTTTGCTGTGCAGAAGGTTTTTTGGTTTTGGTGCCTATGGTTTTGTTGACATATCCAAAAAATCATTGCCAGATGTCAAGAAGCTTTTCTCCTAAGTTTTCTTCTAGTAATTTTATAGTTTCAGGTCTTACATATAAGTTTTTAACACATTTTGAGTTGATTTTTGTATATGATGTGAAATAAGGATTCAGTTTCATTCTTCTGTAAATGGATATCCAGTTTTTCCAACACTATTTATTGAAGAGACTATCTTTTCCCCATTGACTGTTCTTGTCAAAAA
Organism: Lepilemur ruficaudatus; assembly: GCA_963574885.1. Taxonomy (NCBI): domain Eukaryota; kingdom Metazoa; phylum Chordata; class Mammalia; order Primates; family Lepilemuridae; genus Lepilemur; species Lepilemur ruficaudatus. The sequence continues at coordinate 42,771 of CAUYRT010052309.1, read as the reverse complement.
TCAGTTGACTGCAGATGCAAAAATTTATTTCTGGGCTCTTTATTTTGTTCTTGTGATCTATATATCTGTTTTTATGCCAGTACTGTACTATTTTGATTGCTGTAGCTTTATAATATAGTTTAAAATCAAGAAGCATGATGTCTCCGGGTTCACTCTTCTTGCTCAAAATTGGTTTGGTTATTTGGAGTATTTTGTAGTTACATATGAATTTTAAGATTTTTTTTCTATTTCTGTAAAGAATGTCTTTGGGATTTTAATAGTGATTGCACTGAATGTAGACCACTTTGGGTAGTTTGTACATTTTAACGATATTAATTCTTCTAATTCAAGAACATTGGATGCTTTTTCATTTATCTGTGTCTTCTTTAATTATGTTCATTGATGGTTTATAATTTTTTGTGTTCAAGTCTTTTTACCTCATTGGTTAGGTCTAACCAAAAATTCCTAAATATTTATTTTTTGTTGCTATTGTTAATATTAATAGAATTATACTCTTAATTATCTTTTTGGATAGTTTGCTATTTGCGTATAGAAACATAACTGATTTTTATATGTTGATTTTGTGTCCTGCAACTTTACTGAATTTATTTATTAGTTCTAACAGTTATTTTGTTGAGTCCTTAGAGTTTTCTACACAAGGATCATGTCATCTGCAAACAAGAGAGAATTTTACTTCTCTCATTCAGATTTGATTGCTTTTTTTTTTCCTTGTCTAATTTATCTGGCTAGGACTTCCAGTACTATGTTGAATGGAAGTACTGAGAGTGGGCATCCTTGCCTTATACCAGATCTTAGAGGGGAAGGATTCTGCTTTCCCCTACTGTTTATAATGTTAGTTGTGGGCTTTTCATATATGGCCTTTATTGTGTTGAGGTAAGTTTATCATATAACTATTTTGTTGAAAGCTTTAATCGTGAATAGATGTTAAACTTTGCCAAATGCTTTCTCTGCATCTATTAAGATGATAGATTTTTTTTCCTTCAATTTTGTTAATGTGGTATATCACTATCACATTGATTGATTTGCATATGTTGAACCATCCTTGCATCCCTCGGATAAATTCCACTTGTTATGTTTGTATAAACCTTTCAGTGTGATGTTAAATTAAATTTGCTAGGTTTCTTGGTCGTTTTTAGAGACAGAGTTTCTCTCTAAAGTACACTAGCATGATCATAGCACACTCCCTGGGCTTAAGCGACCTTCCCACCTCAACCTCCCAAAATTTTGGGATTACAGACATGAGCCACTGCACCCAGCCTCAGTTTGTTAGTATTTTAATGAGGACTTTTATGTCTGTGTTTATTAGGGACATTGGCCTGTAGGGTTTTTTCCCTTGTGGTGTCCTTGTCTGGCTTTGGTATCAGGCTGATGCTACCCTCATAAATGAGTTTGAGTATATGCACTGTTCTATTTTTGGAAGAGTTTAAGAATTTATATTAATTCTTTTTGAATGTTTGGTAGAATTTACCTGTAAAGCCATCTGCTCCTGGGCCTTTCTTTATTGGGAGGTTTCAATTACTGATTTAATGTCATTATTTGTCTGCTCAGGCTTTCTACTTTTTCTTGATTCAGTTTTGGTAGGTTGTATGTTGGTCTAAAGGTTGCCAATTTTGTTACTTTTTCAAAAAAAACAATTCTAGTTTTGTTATTTTTTCTATTGTTTTTCATTCTCTATTTCTAGAATGATAACACCTTAACTTCAATCATATACAAATATTACACTTTTACTTCTCCCCTCCACACATTCTGTCATTGATGTCACAATTTATAACTTTTAATATTGTGTATCTTTTAACTAATTATTTTCATTTCTCTATTCTCTATTGGTTTATTTCTGCTCTAAAATTTATTATTTTCTTTCTTCTGCTGACTTTGGGTTTATTTTGTTCTTTCTCTAGTTCCTTGAGACGTAAAGTTATGTTGTTTATTTGAGATCTTTCTTCATTTTTAATATAGGCATTTATTGCTGTAAACTTCCTTATAGTATTGCTTTTTTGGCATTCCATAAGTTTTGATATCTTATGTATGTATTTCAAGATATTTTTACAATTCCCTTTTGATTTCCTCTTTGACCCAGTGGTTGTTCAAGAGTGTGTTGTTTAGTTTCCACATATTTGCGAATTTTCCCATTTTTCTTACTGTCTTTTTCTTACTGTTTCTAGTTTCATTGCATTGTCATCAGAAAAAAATACTTGGAATAATTTCAGTTTTCTTGGATTTGTTAAGACTTGTTTTATGATCTAATATGTGTTCTATCCTGGAGAACGTTCCATGTGCATTTGACAAGAATGTGTATTCTTCTGTTACTGGGTAGAAAGTTCATTGTTTGTCTATTAGGTCCATTTGGTATATAGTGTTGTTCAGTTCTGTTGTTTACTTATTAGTTTTCTGCCTAGATTATCTGTCCATTATAGACAGTATGGATAAAGTCTTCCACTGTTATTGTATTGCTGTCCATTTCCCCCTTCAGGTCTGTCAATGTTCACTGTAAAGGTATTTAGGTGCTTTGATGTTGGGTGCATATATATTAATAATTGTATCTTCTTGTTGAATTGACCCAATTTATCGTTATATTATACAATGACTTCCTTTGTCTCTTGTGACGGTTTTTGACTTAATGTCTATTTTGTCTCATTTAAGTATAGTCATTCCTGCTTTCTTTTGGTTATCTTTGCATGGAATGTCTTCTTCCATCTTTTCGCTTTTAGTCTGAGTGTCCTTAAAGCTAAAATGATTCTCTTGAAAGCAGTGTATCATTGAACCTTTTTTAATCCATTCAGCCACTTTATGTCTTTTGATTGGAGTATTTAATCCATTTACATTTAATGTAATTATTGATAGGTAGGGATTTATTTTGCTGTTTTATTAATTGTTTTGTGACTGTTTTGTAATGTCTTTGTCCCTTTATTACTGTCTTCCTTTGTGATTTGATGAATTTTTTTAGTAATATGCTTGATTCCTTTCTTTTTATCTTTTGTATATCTACTAGAGTTTTTTCCCTTGCAATTATCATAAGACTTACATAAAGCATCTTACACATAAAACATATTACAGTCTATTTTAAGCCGATAACACCTTAACTTCAATCATATACAAATATTACACTTTTACTTCTCCCCTCCACACATTCTGTCATTGATGTCACAATTTATAACTTTTAATATTGTGTATCTTTTAACTAATTATTGACTCAGTAGTTACTTTTAACACTCTTGTCTTTTAACTTTTATACTATGGTTAAAAGTGCTTCACACGCTACCTTACAGTATTAGAGTATTCTAAATTTGACTATATGCTTACCTTTGTCAGTGAGTTCTATACTTTAATATGTCACTAACTAGAGTATTTTTTTGTTTTGTTTTGTTTTGTTTTTCATAGTTTATAGTTTTATATAAAAAGATCAAAATAATCACAGCAGGGTACTTAGGCAACTGGGCATATCCCCGTGAATGACTAACTAGAGTTTGTTATTCCAACTTTAAGAACTCATTTTGACATTTATTTGTAAGGCAAGTCTAGTGGTGATAAACTCACTTAGTATTTGTTTGTCTTGGGAAGTCTTAAGCTCTCCTTCATTTTTGAAGGACAGCTTTATTGCTGTCTTAGTCTGTTCCGGCTTCCATGACAAAAAACTTTAGACTATGTAATTTATAAACAATATAAAGTTATTGCTCATGGTTTAGAAGGCTTCTGAAGAAAGTCCAAGATCAAAGTACTGGAAGATTCAGTGCCTGGTAAGTACTTCATAGATGACATCTTGATGTTGTGCCCTCACATGGCAAAAGAGGGGCTAGGGAGTTCACTTGAGCTTTTTTATAAAGATACTAATCCCATTCATGAGGGTGGAACTCTCATAATTTGTTCACTTCCTACAGGCTCCACCTTTTAATATTATCACATTGGGTATTAGGTTCCAATATATGAATTTTGGGGATACCACAATATTCAGATCATACAGTATTCTTGGTTGGAAGTTTTTTCTTTCAGCACTGTGAATATATCATCCTACTCTCTCCTAGTCAGCAAAGTTCCTGCTCAGAAATCTGCCAATAACTTTATAGACCTTCCCTTGAATGTGATGAGTTGCTTTTCTCTTGCTGCTTTTTTAAGTTCTCTGTCTTTGACTTTTGATTATTTAATTATAATGTCTCTCACTGTAATCTTCTTTGGGTTGATCCTGTTTGGAGACCTTTGAAATTCATGGATCTGGATATCCATTTTCCTTCCAAAATTTGGGAAATTTTCAGGCTATTATTTCTTTAAATAAGCTTTTATCCCCATTCTCTCTTTCTTCTCTTCTGGAATTACCATAATGTGTATGTTGGTTCATTAATTAGTGTCCCAAAAATCCCTGTAGGGTTTTTTCACATTTTAAAATTCCTTTTTTTCTCTCTCTCTCTTCTGACTAGATTATTGTATATGACCTGACTTCAAGTTCATAGATTTTTTCTTCCATTTAATTGAGTCTGATGTTAAAGCTGTCTGTTGTAGTTTTCATTTCATTCATTATATTTTTCAGCTCTAGAATATCTGTTTGGTTATTTTTTTTTTAAAAATTGCTATCTCCTTGTTGAACTTCTAATTTTGTTCATGCATTGTTTTCCTGATTTGTGTTGAGCTGCCTATCTTTGTTCTCTTGTAGCTCACTGAGCTTCCTTAAAACAATTATTTTTAATTCTTTTGTCAGGCAATTTATAGATCTCCATTTCTTTGGGGTTGGTTACTGGAACTTTATTGGAGGTGTCATATTTGCCCGATTCTTTGTGATTCACATAACTTTGTGCTGATGTCTATGCATTTGAAGAAGTAAATTCCTCTTTCTGTCTTACAGACTTATTTCAGCAGGTATAAACCTTCTCCTGCTGAGTCTCTGAACCAATGGGACTACCTCTGGGATCACTATTAAGCACAGCTGGAGCCAGGTTTCATAGCTGGTGCCAGTCTGCAATTGGTTCTGTAGCCTATTATTGGAGGTACAGGTGGGTATTGTTCTTGCCAGATTTCCAGGTGGACAAAACCAAGGTCAGAGAACTTGTTACTGAAGGTATGAATGGATGTGACTCTTACTGGATCCCTTGGATGACAGGGCTAGTTGCAGGACCACAGCCAAGTGTGGCTGGAGCTGAGTCTATAGGGGGACAGGGTTACTTTCAGTTTGCAGCTGGAACCATGTTCAGCAAGCCTTCCAGGGTGCAGGCCTGTCTACTCAAAGTGCCTCTTCTCCTCAGTCTTGAGTTCCTCCAGAATTTTGCAACCTCCTATCTGGACCCCAAAGTTCCCGCAGGGAGACTTTTGTCCATGGATGGCCAGACTGTTGTTTATTGTGGGGTAGGGGACAACTGGAGCTCTCCTATTCTACCATCTTACTGACATCCTACTAGCTCATTTTCTAATATTAACCCAAGGTTATATTTCTGGAATAAACTCTAAATATTATGACATATTATCATTTTGTATATATTGCCAGATTTTATTGACTAACATTTTGATATGAATTTTGGCTAACATGTTCATGAGAGGTGTTGGTTTTTCTTTTTTCTTTTCTTTTCTTTTTCTTTTTTTGCTATCCTTTTCAGGCTATAATATCAAAGTTATGCAGGCCTTATTAAAAAAAAGTTAGAAAATGTTCCTTACTTTGATATTCTCTGGAAGAAATTGTAAAAGATTGATATTTCTTTCTTAAATGTTTGAAAGAATTTACCTGTATATCCATTTTTTACTAGGGTTTTCTCTCTAGAGAGGTTTTTAATAACCAATTAAATTTATTCAATACATATGAGATTATTCAGATTTTCTATTTCTTCTGTTAGTTTGGATAAATTTTATTTTTTGAAAATTTTGTCCAATTATTCTAAATTTTCTAATTTATTTCCATAAAATTGTTCATAGTATTTTCCTATTTTTTGATATCTGTAGGATCTATAATGATGCCTACATTTTCATTTCAGATATTGGAATTTGTCTTTTCTTTCTCTTTTTTTCCATCAGTCTTGCCCAGGATTTATCTATTTATTAATCTTTTGAAAGGACCAACTTTTGACTTTGTTTACATTGTACACTGTTATATTGTGATATAGCATATACATTTGGTGTCTGCCCTAGTTCCTGACACAGAGCTCCTAAAACCTTTGTAGATAGGAATGCTAGGAGTATCTTGCTCTAATGTTTGGTCATTGAGCCAGGTTTCTGACACAGAGCTTCTAAGACCTTTTTAATTTCCTGAGTAATAGGAGCATGCTGTGGTTTGGATATGGTTTGTCCCAGCCAAAACCCATGTTGAAATTTGATCTTCAATGTGGTGGTGTTGGGAGCTAGGGCCTGGTGGTAGGTATTTGAGTCATAAATGGATTAATGCCCTCTAGAGGGGGTGAGTGAGTTCTAGCTCTCACAGGAATAGATTAGTTCCCATGAGAGCCAGTTGTTAAAGAGTCGGCTCCCTAAGCTTCTCTCTCTTGCTTCCCCTCTTGCCATGTGATCTCTTTGCACACGCACACTATCCTTCTGCTTTCCTCCATGATTTGAAGCAACATGAAACCCTCACCAAATGGGCTGTCTGATCTTAGACATTCCAGCCACCAGAATCGTGAGCCAAATAAATCTCTCCTTTATAAATTGCCCAGCCTCAGGTATTCTGTTACAGCAACACTAAACAAGCTAAGACAGAGCATTTGACATAGAGATCCTAAATTCCTTGGAATTTTCTGGGTGATAGGGCCATCTTTTTTTTACAATGAAGTAGCTCTTGGTGGGCTCCTGGATAACTTTAGGATGATAGCTGTTTGCCAGGGAAACACACCATGTGATTAGATGGTTGGAAATTTCAGCTTCTGCCCCCAATACCGGAATGTAGAGAGGGGCTGAAGTTTGAGCCAATCACCAGTGGCCAATGATTTAATCAGTCATGCCTACATCATGAAAGCTCCATAAAAACCCAAAAGGACAGGTTTTGGAAAGCTTCCTGGTTGCTGAACACATGGAGGTGCTGGGAGGTTGGCACACCACAAGAAGACACGGAAGCTCCACATTGCTTCCCACATACTTTGCCCTAAACATTTCTTCCATCTGGATGTTCATCTATATCTTTTGTAATATCGTTTATAATAAACAGGTACATTTAAGTAAAGTGTTTCCCTGAGTTCTGTGAGCCACTCTAGCAGATTAATCAAACCCAAGGAGAAGGTTGTGGAAACCACTGATTTATAGCCAGTTGGTCAGAAGTATCGATAACAACCTACTACTACTTATGATCAGCATCTGAAGTAGAAGGCAGTCCTGTAGCACTGAGACCTCAACCTGTGGAATCTGGTGCTATCTCTAGGTAAATAGTGTCAGAATTGAGTTAAATTACAGGACACCCAGTTGGTGTCCACTGGGGAATTACTGGGTGTGTGGGGAGAAACCCACACACACATTTTGGCGACCAGATTTTCTATTTTATTGTTTTCTGCTTTTCTCTTTATTATTTCTTTCTTTCTACTTTTTCTAAGATGGTTCAGTTGGAGTTTCTTAACACCTATGTTAGACACTTAATATTAGTATATTAAATGAGTCTTTCTTCTTTTCTAGAGATATGATTTAAAGCTTTATATTATAAATATTTTACTTTGTAGAAAAAACTTTCTATAAGTTTATATACATAATATCTTTATTATTGTTCAGTCATAAGTACTTTAATTTCCCTTGTGATTCCTTTTTTGATCAATGAATTGTTTAGTAGTATGGGATTCCCCCTCCCCTGCCCCCTCTTCACTAAGGTTCAATTTGACAAATACAAAGTGTACATATTTATGGTGTACAATGTGGTGTTTTAATATATTCATACATTACACAATGATTAAATCAGGCTATTTAACAAGCAGTATGGGATATTTAAAATGTTTTTAATGTATAGGGCTTTTTCTTGTAATCTATTTCTAACCCAATTGCATCGTATTTAGGGAACATAATCTTTATGATACCAATTCTTTGAACTTATTAAGATGTGTTTTGTGACCTGGTGTATAGTTAGTTTTCATAAATGTTTATCACGTATGCTTAAAAGTTTCTGGGGTTTTTTTGTTTTTTGTTTTTTGTTTTTTGTTTTTTTTTTTTTGAGACAGAGTCTCATTCTATTTCCCGGGCTAGAGTGCCATGGTGTCAGCCTAGCTCACAGCAACCTTAGACTCCTGGGCTCAAGTGATCCTCCTGCCTCAGACTCCCGAGTAGCTGGGACTACAGGCACACGCCACGACACCCGGCTAATTTTTCTCTTTGTAGTATAGACAGGTCTTGCTCTTGCTCAGGCTCATCTCAAACTCCTGACCTGAAGCAATCCTTCCACCTTGGCCTCCCAGAGTGCTAGGATTATAGGCATGAGCCACCGCACCCAGCTGAAAGTTTCTGTATTCTATAATTGTTAGGGGCAATCTTCTATATATGTCCACAGGATCAAAACTTATATATTTGTGCTATTACTAATTTTTAAAATTTTCTTGCTTTATACATACTAGAAGAGGTATGTTAAAAAAACTTTCACTATGTAGGTGCATATATCTATTTTTCATTGTGTATCTGTGAATTTTTGTTTTAAATATTTTGAGGATATTTTATTATGCACATACAAATTAAAAATTTTCATATTTTCTTGGTAAATCTTTCTATTTATCATTGTATACCATCCCTCTTTAACTCTAAAAATGCTTTTGATCTTATAATTTATTTTGTCTTTTATTAATGTAAGTATTCCATATTTCATTTGGTTAGCATTTCCCTAGCATATTTTTTCCGTGCTGAGACTTTTGATTTATTTGTTCTTTTGTTTTAAGTATTTTGTGGGTAAAGAGAATATGATTGACATTTTCTTTTTAATCTAGTCTGACAATCTTTCTTTTTTCTTTCTTTCTTTTTATTTACTTATTTATTTATTTTTGAGACAGGGTCTTAACTCTGTTGCCGTGGCTGGAGTGCAGTGGTGTCATCATAGCTCACTGTAGGCTCGAATTCCTCGGCTCAAGCGATCCTCCTGCCTCAGCCTCCTGAGTAGTTGGGACTATAGGTGTACCCATGCCTGGTTAATTTTCTTTATTTTTTATAGAGACAGGGTCTCGCTATTGCCCAGGCTGGTGTTGAACTCCTGGGCTCAAGCGATCCTCTAGCCTCAACCTCCCAATGTGCTAGGATTACTGGCATGAGCCACAGCGTCCAGCCTATCTTTCTCTTTTAACTTGAGTTTTGTCTATTTAAATTTATTGTGTTTACTGATGTATTTGAATTTACCCCTAACACCTTCTTATGAACTATTTCTTGTTTTCTTGTCTTTTTCCCACTGATTTCCTGTCTTCTTTTGCATTTATTAAGGGTTTTTACCTTTTCCCCTTTACTTTATTATAAGTTCTGTGTTCTGTGTCCATTTTAATGATTGCCTTAGTTAATGTCACATGCACACTGAACTTACCAGCTAACGATATTATCTACCTTCCTATTAAATAATATAAAGATCTTAGAATTATTTTATTCCTGTTATCTCTGCCAGTTCATTTGACTTTATTGTTCAGTATCCCAGTTTCAGCTTGTTTCTTCCTCTACACAAATGAGTTGATACTACTGGTATTTGATGCAGATGATTATTTTTTATTTGCTACACATTTATAAATATCTTTGCTCATCATTCTTTTTACATCTTAAACCTTCCATCTGGGACTATTTTCCTCCCTGCTGAAGTGCATACTTTATAATTTACTTTAGTAAAGGGTTTTTGTGGTAAACTCAGTTTTTGTTTGTCAGAAAATGTCTTTATTTTACCCTAATTATTGAAACATAATTTCAGTAGGTACAGAATTCTATGAGTATTTATTTTCTTAAAGCCATTGTTTCTGTTAAGATATCAGATACCAGTCTGTCATTTCTCACTGGCTGCATTTAAAACATTCACTATGGTATGTCTAGGGGTGTGTGTTTATTTTTTTGGAATTTGTTAGGTTTTCTAGATATCAGGATTAGAAGCTTTCAACAATGCTGAAATATTATTAGTATTTATCTGTTTAATACGTTGTCTCTTTCACCACTTTTTCTATTACCTCTTTCTGTAAATCAATTCAAAATATACCAAAACTTTTCATCCTATCATCCATGTCTCGTAACACCTCCCTCCCTTCATATTTCTAGCTCTTAGTGTTGCTAGACTGCATCTGGCTAATTCTGTGAAGCTATTTTCCAATTTACAAATTCTGTCTTCAGCTTCTCTCTCTTAATCTTCTCATTAACCAATTCATCTGGGTTTTTAGTTTCAGTTACTATGCTTTTTCAATTCTGGATCTACTTAATTCTACTTCAAACCTGCTTGTTTCTTACTCATATTTCTAAGATACTTTTTATTTCTTTAAATATATTAACATTGCACATAGTTTTTCTGTCTGATAAGTCCAGTTTATGAAGTCTCTGTGGATCTGTTTCAGCTCTTTGTTGTTTCTTCTGACTCTACCTTTTGGTGCCTTATTTCCTTGTGTGTTTTGTTTCATTTCCTTTTTACTGTGAGCTGCTCATTTTCTTTGGAAATTTATTTTTGGGAATTCTTTGAGGACTAGTTTTTAGTTTCTCCAGAGATTATTTATATTTGCTTTTTTCAACCTAGGACCACTTAAAATTAAATTCTCTATTGAGGATTTTGGCCCAGGCTGATAGTATGAATTTGGACTGCAAGCTCACATAGAGAGCAATGTATAGTTTTGAATTTTCAAGTTTTATTCTCTGCTTCACAATTAAAAAGAAAAAACCGGTTTCCATGCTTTGCCTTATTTCTTACCCACTCTTACACACACGGAAAATAAAGTTTCAGGGGATGTCCTAGCTTTGTACAAAGAGCTCTCCTATTAGATTTTCCATTTTGGATAGGCCCTAGGCTCCCTATTCTGTTTCCCACTCCTGTAAAACCATAAATTAGAAGCTATTGGTCCCCCAAATTTTGACAGACACCACAATTCAAGAGAGTTTTGGCACCAACTTTCTTCCAAAGATCTCTGATTTTCCCTCATTTGTGACCCCTTTCCTCTATGCCAGCTCAGTGGTGCAATTAAAAATGTTCTTTTCTGCTTTATATAGAACTATCAACTATATCATTTGCCAGAGTCAGTCACAGTATCTAGTCTGCCATAATGCAGGAAAAAGGGGTTTCCGTCATTTCTCAAAAGAGAAGGTCAAGGTCCAGAGAGAAGCAGCCAGCTCACAGCCACTGCCTCAGCAGTTGGACGAGTCCACTGAGATGACTGGTCATGGGAGGATTCCTGGGGCCACTGCTGGCCTGGCAGGTTGTTTGCCATGGCCACTGTGGGCAGCATGGCCAGAAGTCTCTGGTTTATGGTCATGGAGTGCCAGCTGTCCCCAGCACCTGCCATCCTGTCATGCCTTCTCTTTTCCCTACCATACTCACTGTGCATGCTGTCACCTGGTTTACCAGACATGGGCATGCAACACCGCAGGAGGACGAGGTCAATCTTACTGGAGATGGACTCATGAGCTCCTTCCCCTCCTTCTCCTACCATCATTGACACTTTCTGGGTTTCAGCTGGCTGCTCCCGGTGCCCTGCCTCCCACACAGCAGCAGAGCCTCTGGCCCTCTGATGGGCAGCCAGGTATTTGCCCAGGTGCCTGGAGTGGAAATAGCAGCCTTGGGGATTAAAGAGCCACTTTTGACTCCTGAACATTCACTGTACTTGTTTTTTGATCTTTGTCCCAGGAAGTGCAAGTCAAAGAAAGTTGAGCAGAGCTGAGCACTCGAGCTGATCACTTCCATCAACTTGAGAGCTCATAACTCATTTGCTGGGTGCTTACTTTACATTAGGCCTGTGCTGTGCTCTTGACAGGCAGTAAGTCATCCAACTGTCACGCGTCATGCCAGTCCTCAAGGTAAGAGAGGTTAACTCACTTACTCAAGGTCCCACTGCGGTAAGTGCTGCTGGGATTCACACTAGGTCTGTCTAATTCCAGAGACCATGATCCCGACCCCTCACAGTACTATGTAATCTGAAATAAGCTTTTGCATAATCTAGGCAACATAAAGCAACTGGCCAAGGGCCCATTGCCTATCAGTGGCAGTGCCAGGCTTGTGTGATTTTCTTCTTGATGCCCCAGTGGCAACAGGCAAGCGTGGAAGCCCTCCCTGTGACTTTCAAGGGCCTGGCCTTTGATGTACCACGTCCTTTGGTCTGGACAATCTGAAGTCTTTGTCAATGATTTCTCCTCTAGGAACTTGGTTGCTTTCATTGATGAAAAGAAACTGTTTTTCTCCCAGAAAGAAGGGGGAGCACAGGTCAGGGAGGAGTCCTACAACACTGCCCCTGTGACACTTTGACCCCAGCCAGACTCCAGACACACAGGAGGAGCAAGAGAGGTCGGTGCCAAGCTCTCCTTCTCACCTCCTGCACCCAGTGGGAGGAGGCGGCAAGTTCCCTGCGTCCTTTTTGGGTCCTCGCCCAGCTCAGCCCAGCTGCCTGCCTGCTGCCTACCCACAGGGCTGTGGTTGGGCCAACATGGGAAGTATCAAATGCTCTGATTTCCATCTTCCTGTCTAGCCTTGGATGATCTCTGGGCAAGCGGATTTGGAGAAAACTGCAAAGTTGGCTCTCCCTTCTGAAGCCCTGAGGAGCACCAAGCATGGAATAAAGAAATAGAACTGCCAGGCTGTGGCACAGTCTAATTGAAACATGAGCCCTGTTTAGGAAAAAGTTAGGCTGCCCAAATGAATGAAATGTGCCAACCTTCAAAGACAGACAAAGAGGCAAGCAGTGGCCTTTTGGTTTCTCCTGGATTCTTTTGTTTTCGTTGCTGTCTTCTCGTTTCACTTTCCTCCTGGAAGCAATTATCTGAAAAAGCTGGTCCCTGCCCAGAGGAGTGTGTCGTGCAGACCTGAGGACACGTGCGGCAGCTGTACTGGGAGGTGGGGGAGAAAAGCGGGAGCAAGTTTGGGGAACAGCTGCAGTTCCATAGAGTAAGGGTCCTGTGGGATGTGGAGTTGAAAGCCATGTCCTGGAGTACAGCTGGAAGGAACCTCCAAGGCCACTCAGCCCAATGTCCTCATTCTACAAACAAAGAAGCTGAGGCCCAGACTGGGGAAGGGACCTGCCTGAGCTCACCCCACCAGTGAGTGGAAGCTACAGATTAGGAGCCAGAAAGAGTCTCCTCCTACTCAGGGGAAGTCTTGGCTTACTCAAAGATTGTCACTTGTCAGCCAGGGATCCCAGTGGGAAATCCCTCTCCATTGGGTAATAGAGGACTCATCCGCCCCAGCTGTCATCGGGGCGGGAAAAGAAGATATTCCAATGCGATGTTTTTGAGCATATCCCCAGGGTCTATTTTTTGAGCATATCCCCAGGGTCTGTTTTTGAGCATATCCCCACGCCTCACATCCAGGGGTTCTTCCCTTGGTTGTCCTTGGCGCTGACCTCTGTGGGAGAGCACCCATCGTGCTGTATGGCACCACAGGCTGCCTCCTCCACAGACTGTGGGCTTTTAAAATGCCATCTTCATAGTGCCAGCACCATCCACATAGCAAGCACTCAAGAAGTGCTTGTTTAATAAGTAAACAAGTAAGTGGATGGGCGTGTTCATGCTTAGAAGGACGGATGGATGGATAAACAAACTAAGACTTTCCAAACTAAAAAGCCTCAGTTCAGTGTTGTAGAAATTTCCCAGCATCTGGAAACAAACGACGGATGTCTAAGTCTGAGCTCACTGCTCGCCAGCCACATGACCTTATACAAGTCACTAGCCCAGGTCTGGCGCTCAGGTAACAGCTGTACTCCCCATGTGCCAGTGCCTATATTAAATTGCCTCATTCAGAATTCACAACTAACCAATGAAGCAGGCACTATTGTCCCCATTTTAAGATGAAAAAACAAAGATGCAACAAGATTAAGAAGCAGTAGTATAATTAACAGCCTGAAATTAAGATATAATATTATGTGCTACCTTGACATCTGGTGACATCAAGAAGGCCTCAAATGGCCTAACTGCAAGTCCCCACGCCACCACTTTGCTCCCATGGACAAGATCTCCTAGCTAAACAACCCTCCTTAGCAGGTGGGCCAGGTGAAATCTCTGCTTATCCCTGAATAGTGGGGTTCAGTTCTCTGCCAGCCCACGGAATTATTCAGACAAACCAATCACATCCTCCTGTGGGAACCAGGAGGCACTTTGCCCTCTTGACACTGCAAAGCCTGCATCCCACAGGCCCTGTTCATTCCCTTTGTTCCCAAGTGCAGCCTCTGTGTGACCCTGTGTGGCATGAGTTGTCTCCTCCCCCACTGTGAGTACACGTGACTACTAAACTGCTGTGGGTGTCAGCCGTCCCGTGTGGGTGTTGTGTGTTTGGCCATTCCTATAACCCTAGGGTGGTAAGCTCCCCCTCACCAATGGGCAAAGAGGAGGTGATCAAAACCAGAAATTTGCCCAAGATCGCACAGCTAGTAAGCCAGCAAGCTGGGACGTGAACCCAAGCGTCTGATGCCACAGCTTGTTCACAGTAAGCCTTTGATAATTACTATCCCACTTGTCTGTAAGCTTCGTAAGGTCAAAGGCAGCGTCTGGTTAATAACTTGTTCCTAGAGAGTAGCTTAGCAGTTAGAGCATTGAAGCAAAGTTTTGTTGGGTGTGTAAACAGGTGAATGAATTAACTTCACATTTCTGAACCTCTATTTTCTTTTTTGTTTTTTTAATTATTAGTTTTAACAAGCTCTCACTCTCTTGCCCTGGCTGGAGTGCAGTGGCACCAACATAGCTCACTACTTCAACTCCTGGGCTCAAACGATCCTCCTGCCTCAGCCTCCCAAGTAGCTGGGACTACAGACATGCGCCATCATGCCTGGTAATGAGCCCCAGTTTTCTAATCTCCATTTACCTTGCTTGACACAGTTTACTGAAGAGGTTAAAATCATTAACTTTAGAACCAGATGAACTGGGTTTAAATCCTGGCTCCACTGATCATATCACCTTGGACAAACTCCTTGACACTCTGTGATTCAGTTTTGCCATTATGAAATGAAGATAAGAATAGGACCTACCTCACTGGGCTGTCATAGGTCTAAATGAGTTAACATAGAGAACCACTCAATAGTGCCAGCTATCATTATTGCTTTACAGGGTAACCGGGACTAACATGTTAGAATGCATACGTAAGAGATTCTAGGGGAATTGTGGAATGGGTGACCGGCCTTTGGTGATGTCCCACCTCCCAACACCTTGAGAGACATACTACTGTTTGCGTGCCCCAAAGCCATTCCGCTCCTTCCTCCATCCTTCCTAACAGAGCCCCTGTTTTGTTGAGGGATTAGCCTCTCCCACAGGTGACTTAAAGTCATATGTCCTCATCCCTGCTAGGAACAGCTTGTGACTAGTCTAAGTCATTCGGGTAATTTTATTCCTTTTGCCAGTGATTGCCATAGGAGTGGGCATGGGACCCCATTCTGCCCGATGAAAAATGATGGGAGGTGTGCTGGGGGCTTCTGCCAAGTCTTCCTTCCTTCCGCTCTGGATGTCGCCATGGCTGGACGAGCTCAGTGGAACCTTAGCTGCTGCCTCGTACCAGCCTGAGAGCGATGAGAAGGCAGAGACGGAAGATGAGCCAGAGTCGCGATGACCTCTGTCTGAGGCTCCTCCACCTCTGGACTTGCTGTTTTGTGAGAGACAAAACACTCACTCATTATTTAAGCCCATTTGGGTCCAGTTTTCTGGTGCTTGCAGACAGAGCCTCACAACGGATGCAATTCCTCTTGTATTTGGCACCCTCAGTCTCTTCCTATTGCAATCGATTGTTCTCAATTTCCCTCTCAATCTCTCATCGCATTTGAGTGTAGCTTTTTTTTTTTTTAATTTGTCCCTCTTTCTGTCTAGACTTTAAACCTTGTGGGAGAAGGGAGGGTGTCTGCCCTCCCTAGATCAGTGCCTGTGACATGGAACACACTCAATAAATATTTGTCAAATAAATCTCCTAGTCCTTGAGCTGTTATTCCATAAGGCCAGGTAAAATCACTAACCCAGCAGTAGTTGATTTTGGATTGGAAATTCTAGATCTGTCTTAAAATACTTACTGAGTTTTATGAGATATTATTAAAGACTATTATAAGGAAATGACATTGTCATAGTTTGGATTTCACTTCCAATTTTGGCAGCTTGAGTAATCTAGATAAATTCTTCCTCTAAGGGGAACTCAACAAACTGGAGTTCAAAATACTTTCAAAAAGTCAGCTTTAAAGTATGAGAAAGTTATTAAGGTAGCAAAAAAATTACTGGGCTGAGCTCTGAAAGGGGAAGGAAGCCCAAAGAAGTCAGCCTGAGCCCGGCATTTGGGGTTGCTTTTGCCCTGGAGGCATTTGCAAATCTGGAAGATGCAACTGAGGGACTGGGAAACATTTTTAACAATATTTGTGGGTCGGAGGAAAAGTCGTGGTTCAAGGTCTGCCAAAGTGGCGATCATGGTGAACCCTTAACACTTTTAAACCCTAAAGGGATCTACGCTAAGAGTGAGGGCCAACTGTCGGTAAACTGGACTTCACACAGACTGTAACCCAGCTTCTGAACATCAGGGTACCCAAGAAAGTTTCAACCCTTATAATATTATTAACAGTATTAAGGTGACCTGGAAGACCTCAGGAACCTAGCAGAAGCAAATAATCCTCTTTGGAACATAGAATTCAGGTTCTCAATTTATTTTTTACAATTTTCAAGTACAATGACTTGTGCACAAAGATAACCAGTCACATGAGGAGACAACATATATGAGCATCAGAGGGAATAACCTGCAATAGACACAGATCACAAGGACTCCAGCGTGTCAGACCCAGACTTTAAAATAATAATGTTTACTATGTTTGAGGAGATAAAAGACAAGATTAAAATTTTAACAGAGAATTGTAAAGAACCAAGTAGAAATTCTCAAACTAAAACATAAAATAATCAAAATTAAAAACTTAAAGAATGGGTTTTGACTCAACAGAAGAAAGATTTAATAAGCTGAAAGGGGCAAGAAGAAAATATCTGGAAGGAACAATAGGAAGGAAAAAGTGAAAAATGCAAGGCGAGGATAAGAGATATGAAGGATACAGTTCGAAAATCTAACAAACGTTTAGTTGGAGTCCCAGTGGTAGAGGAGAGAGAAAATGGGATGGATCCAATGTTTGAAGAGGTAATGACTGAAAAATTTCCAAAACTGATGGCAGGTTTAAAGCCACAGGTAAAAGAAGCCAAATTATTTATAAAATAAGCCTAACACATAGTGAACTTTCTCAAAGCCAAAATCAAAAAGAAAAATCTTAAAGGCAGCTGTAGGAAAAAAAGACATTTTACTTTCAAAGGAGCAGTGAGTAAACTGACAACTGACTTCTTAACAGAAACAACAAGAATCAGAAGACAACGGAAAGACAGTTTCAATGTGCTAATAATAATGATGATGATCATGACGACAGCAATGCCAATCTAGAATTCTAAGCCCAGAGAAAATGTCCGTCAGGAATAAAAGTGAAATAATGACATTTTCATAGATACAAAAACTGAGAGAATTTGACACTATAAAATCCAGTCCTAAAGGAAATGCTAACTGGTATTCTTCTGGCAGAAAGAAAATGATCCCATATGGAAAGTGAGAGACGCAGAAATAGCAACAAAAATGGTAAATATGTGGGTAAATGTAAATATTGGCTGGCTGCAAAAAGAAAAAAAATTCTTGTAGTGTTTAAAATATAGATAACATAAACAAAAACAGTGTATTTGACTCAGGAGGGTAGCAACTGCAGTGCAAATGTCCCAAGCCCCTGCATTGTCTGAGAGGAGGATAAAAGCACTTCTTAATATTAGAGTTTCATCAATCAAAGATGCGTGACAGACTCTCTAGGGAGTCATTAGAGAACAGCAAATGAGTGTACTGCTTCCAACCTTACAGAGAGGAAATAGAATAACTATGAATAATCTATTTAAAAGAAACAAAGAAAAAGGGACATAAATTAGGCAGGACAAATAGAAAATACTAAAATAGTATATTTAGGCTCAAGAATACAGGTGATTAAATTAAATGTAAATGTGCTTAGTGCTCAATTAAAAACAAGTTCAACAGATTGAATTTAAAAATGACTATTAATATGTGTTGCTTACACGAGATACATCTCAAACACAAAGATGTAGAAAAGTTGAAAGGCAAAGAATGGAAAACAACAGACAGTCCGTGCCAACACCAACCGAAAGAAAGGCAGTGAAACTGTGTTAATATCAGACAAAGTAGATTTTAAGGCACAAAGCCTTACTAAACATAAAGACACTAACAGTAATAAAAGGCTCAAGTCACTAAGAAAACATGACAGTTCTAAATTTGTATATACCTAATGACTTAGACTCAAAATCTATAAAGCAAAAATTGGCAGAACTACCAGGAGAGACACAATTCTCCAATCTTCGTGGGAGATGTTTTTTTAATTTTTTTGTATAAGCAAACAGCACTTAGTTTCGATGTGCCCAGCACTTTTCCAAACACCTTACACATGCCAGCTCACTTAATCGTCGCAACGATTGCATGAGGTAGTCCTTCTCGCTTACTAGGTGAGGATCCTGAAACACCAAGAGCTTAAGCAACTTGCCCAGAGTCACCGAATTAGTATCGGGGCTGAGATTTGAAAGTAAGCATCCTAGCTCCAGAGTGTTACTGACATGCAGTGGGAGACGTTAACCCGCTCTCTTAGTAACTGACAAAACGCACAGGCAGAAGCCGATAAGCTTAGGAAATCCGGGCATCGTCATGTTTTTCTCTATTACAATAGCTCTGCTAAGTCCAAGTTTTATGGCACAATTACGTGTAGTCGCGGATTGCCGTGAGGTTGAAATGAGAGAGCACATGTTTACAAACTGCAAAGTGCTATATAAATGTTAGTTCTGTTGTTTGAGTCTGGGTCTGCTATTTTTATCTTTTACTTTTAGGTGACTATGAAAGTCTGTAGTATCCGCTTTTGTTGTGATCCTTTCAGATCCCTGTTGCAGAAAGGGTAGGGTTTACAATAATAAATTGTTTTTGCATTACAGTTCGTGCAGTTGAGTATTAACAAGCTTGTGTAAATAGAGTCTGAATTTAATATATTAAAGGGTCACATATGATGACCCTTCAGCATTTTTTTCCATCTCATACGGTGTGTAATTCAGGCTCTTGGATATCAATACAGACTTGCTGAAGGCCGGAATGACCAGAGAGGGGCTGTGGGACACTGTGCACGCCACTGACCTCCTCTTACCCGTTCTAAACTGCCGCGTCGCCTTCACGGGGTTTCAGGAGGGTCATGGGAGACACAATTGGGAAAGCCCTTTGAATTATATACAGAACTAAACAAATGTCAGGCATTGTTAAGAATCTCAAATGATGCGGATAGCTCGAGCGGGGTGTTCTATGCTGTTTCATATGTTGTTAATAATAAAAGCTAACATTTATTGAGAGCCTGCCATGCGGCAGGAACTGTGCCAAGCCCTTTATAGGCTGCATTTCTTCGATTCCTCACAGCGACCCAAGAGGCAGAGTGGTCAAGGGCGCTGCAGCCAGATTGCCTGAGGCCATCTCAGGTTCCGCCATGCACCAGCAGAGTGTCCCTGAGCAAGTTATGGTCCCTTTGGTGCCTCGATTTCCTCATCTGTAAAATGGGAATAATAACACCATCAACTTCATAGAGTTGTTGTGATTATTCAATGAGCTTGTGTGTGTCAAGAGCTTAGAACTGTGTCTGGCGCTTGGTAAATGCTCTGGAAGAGCTTGCTGTCTTACCACGTCATAGGTAGTGAAATAGCCATAAGTAGTAAATCACCCAGCTGTTGAGGGACCAGGCTGGGATTCTAACCTGGGTCTCTCTGGCCTCAGAGCCCACAGTAAATTACTACACTCTGCCAGCAACCTCATGAGCAACTCCAGGGGCCATCAGCCATTTGCAGTCTGCAAAGACCAAAGAAATTGCTATTAATATCTCTGTTTCTCTTGCAATAATCCTCCGGACAACGCTTGATTTTTGGCCTTCACTAAGGGGGAAGTTCTCAAGAGGTCTTAAGCCCAACACTTGCACCCACATTTTTGTCACTAATGCTCAGCAGAGAGAAAATGCTCGCAGAAGCATTCGCTACCCAAACATCAGCTGAAACACCCACACTCACCATGCCTCCCCCTGCACAACCACTTGGCCTCTGCCCCCAGCTGCAAATTGCTTGGGAGATGTTTATTTCCAGGACATGCTTGGGGATGAGCAGCAGCAGCCGGACAGTCTGGGCTAACCTTCGCTAGCACAGCATGAAGTTCATCCTCTTTGCAGAAATAATTGTAGACAGACAGCCTCCAAGCAGGCACCCACTGGTGGCTGCCCCAGCCTGGCAGGTGTTTGATCACAGGGACAAGGCTAGCCCCTCAGTCCTGTGGCAGAGGGGAGGCCAAGGGAGAGGGCATCCTCTTGCATTCTGGCCACTGGGTTTAGCAAGGCTGGCTAGCGAGGCTGGCTGGAGGTGGGGATTAGATAGTAGGTTTCGTTATTGGTCACAGTGTCACGAACATTTTTGTGGTTTGTCCTGGGATGTGCTCTCCTATCATCTCCTCTTTGACTTCCAGTATCAGTTATGCAACTTGTGATGTTCAGAAATCCCTGCATTCCCTTCCAGGCTGGGGACACCTGGAAGGCTAGCATCCTCTCTCAGCTAAACAGAGAAACAGAACTCGCTAATTTCATCGCCCTCTCAGTTGCCTTTCTAAGGAGCCACTTTCTGCTCCTGGCTCCCTAGCTGCAGGAGGATGGGGCTCCTGACCACACTGCCTGCTAGATCATAGACTGTTCTCTTGCCTATCAAAGTTCTACTCTTCTCAGGGACCTTAGAGAAGAAACGGATGTGATAAATAAGTTCACACTGTGAGTGAATGGCTGATATTAGTTTAATAGGCTGATCTGCTCCCCAGGGGTGATATTCTTTTTCAGAGAGTGTGCCCAGAGCCAGAAACTCACAGGCAGGATTCCCAGCGTTCCCAGATACCCAGGTGCTTGGACAGGAGGAGGCGAGTTTGGAGGCACCGTCAGTGCTGTACCCGGAGTCCCTGGATCCAAATCCTGACTCTGCCTCTTCCCAGCTATGAAACTTGGGGCAAGTTGCTTCACCTCCTAAACCATTTGCCTTAGGTTGGGTTTCCCTGGAAGTAAGCGCAGACACAGGGTTTCAGTGTGAGCAGTTTTTATGGGAAGCGATCCCAGGAAGCACTGAGGACGAGGCAGGAACAAACTGCGGTAGTAAGCAGGTTCCCGCTGAGGGCGCCTGGGGCACAGCACCCCTGTCACCCCTGGGACACTGTGGGAAACACCCCCAGAGCTGTCCCTTTGGTGGTCTCCCCTGCTAGCTCCCAGCAGTCATCGGGTGACACCCATTCCTGTCAATTCCCTGGTGCTCCCAGCCTGCTGAGCGGGCTCAGGGCCCTCAGTTACACCTTCAGGCTTGTAATTGGAGGCTGGAGGCTGCAGCGTTCACAGCAGCGGTGACTGCCAAGGGAATATATCAGAGCATGGTCAGTGACTGCGGCGCCACCCATTCAGTGGGAATAGAAAGACCCATCGCACACCGTAGGGCTGGGTGGGGCCCAAGGAGAGCGGCCAGCACAGGGCCTGGCCCACAGTCGGCACCTCGCCACTGCTGGTTGTGGTCCTGGTATTCGTGTTCCAGGCATGCTGAGGACTTGCCAGATGGGAGTGCATGGTTTGTTTTGCAGAGAGGCAGGAAAGAAAATAAGGAAGGCAGGAGTAAGCCCCATTAATAGGGCCCTGAAGGACATGGATTGGAGCCAGCGAGCAGCAGTGCTGCGGGGCACAGGGCCCTGTGGGGAGCAGGGGGAACAGCAGCTGCAGAGCCCAAGGTGGGAAAAAGATGCATCTTCATGGAAGGCCGAGCGATGCCCATGGAGGCACACGATGTCTTGGGGAAGTGCAAGGGGACATCATCTGATAGACGATGGGGGGGGGGGTGGCACCTCCTCCACAGAACCGTCCTGAACTGGCAGAAGGGCCATAGACTTCTGTTCTTCTGGCTGGTTTGGACACGGACCTCCCCTCCTCTCCCTCCCCTATCTTACTGAAAAATCCCTGAAGTCTTCTCATTACTATCAAATGAAGGCTGCACTCTTCACTATGGCACCAAAAATGCCCCACGGTGTGACCCCACGTTATTTTGTCACTCTTATCTTTTTATCACCCCTCCTCCTCAAACGACTAGGATTTACCTTTTTGGAAT
Source organism: Lepilemur ruficaudatus (assembly GCA_963574885.1). Taxonomy (NCBI): domain Eukaryota; kingdom Metazoa; phylum Chordata; class Mammalia; order Primates; family Lepilemuridae; genus Lepilemur; species Lepilemur ruficaudatus. The sequence goes on along the minus strand of CAUYRT010052309.1, from coordinate 20,529 downwards.
TTGATCTGCCCCAAGAAAAGAAAAGGATAAAAATGTAAAAGCTTTATCTGAGCCTTTTTACAGCCAAAGAGAGTCCTTCAAGGGCTCTGTCCCTGGTGTGTGAGCCATGGCCACAATGACTCATAACCCTGAGGCGTCATCTGAAAGTAAATGATGGAACTGTGAGGAACCAACACTGCTCTCGGAAATAATGGGAAATGGCATCTTCAAAGTGTACAGGGTAATCCGGACATTTGAAGTTTTCTTATGGGATTGTTTTTCTTCTTTAATGTGGATTAGGATTGTGCTGGATCCGGAGATGTTATTTGTTGCTGGTGTCTGTGTGTGCATACATGCATTCACGTGTGAATGTGCGTGCATATGTGTTCCCCCCACACCCACGGAAAGCCTGCAGAGAGGGGGCCAGTCTGTGCATCACCTCTTCTGCCAGTGGAGAGGTTGGCCAGACTCAGACCAGAGAGGAGGCTCCCAAAGGGCTAACTCAAGAGTCAAGAGAGGTGAGATACACCAGAGGCACCTTTGAGGGTGCCGGAAACTGAAACTTGGGTTGACTCTGTTCTCCCACTTCTGCCACCTGTGACTGTTTTCCATTCCCTGGGCACAAGTTGGACATGTGCTCTTTTGCACGGACTCCAGTATGCTTGCAGTTCCTCTACTTAAAATGCCCACTTTGCCCCTAAAAACCTCCTACCTCCAGGGCCCACTCAAATGTAACCTCCTTCTCTGTCCCTCCTTTGTGCTTCCCCGACACTTTGCTCACTCTTCTATTTTAGCGCTTAGCACAGTCCCATTTATCACCCAGCTCCAAAAAGCGATGACACCGAGTGGTTAAGACCTTGGAATCCGGAATCAGGCGAGACCAGGTTCAAATCCTAAGTCTGCCTTTTATGAGTCCTGGGACCTCGCCTCTCTGAGCCTCAAGTTCTTCCTCTGTAAAAGGCAGGTGGTAATCATACTGCTTTGGAGGGTTGTCATGAAGATTAAAGGAAATGATATAAGGAAAGTGTCCAGCTCAATAAGTGGTCAATAAATGGGAGCTGTTTTTTGGTGATTATTGTGTACGCTTGCCTCCTCTCCTAGATTAGGAGCTTTGTGGGGAGTTAAGAACCGCCTCTGTTTTTTCACTCCATCCCCAGGGTGGTGCACAATAAATACATTTAGAGAATGGTTCAGCTCCTGTTCCCTTGTCAAACTGCACCCTTGGCCCTGAACCCTATGCACCGCAGGAATTCCTTACCCTGCTCCACATCTCCTTTACTGTCATGACTGCTTCCCGGCAGTCCTCGGAAAGCCCAGCCTTTCCGTGCACGCGGCAGCAGACCCTAATGGTCATGGCTTCTCCCAGACAGCTCAGGCCAGCCCAGGGCCAGGATGGAAGTCCCGAAGAACTCCTGGGTGGCTCAGAGGACAAGAGGAGATGATGTGAGAGGTGAATTTAGCCCATAGTAAGTCCTCAATTGAAGTCTAGTCTTCATATTGTTGTGGTTGTTGTGATGTTTGATTCTGATGTGGCTCTTCCAGTCTGGTCCAACGTCAAGGGTTTAACCCACCAAAGCCCCATCACAAATGGCCTCTCCACTGGGATGCTGACTGACACCTCTAGACTTTTAAGGCAATTTGTATTCTTTATTCTTTCACATACTCTTCCTTCAAAGAGATGTTTCCCTACCCATCGTGCGTGTCTGTCTGTGCTGTGGCCATACTCTTTCCCTTTGATATCTTTACTGCGAATGCTGTACATACTTGTGGCTTGAGAAACAGAGATCACAAAATAACTTTCTGGATTCAGTATAGGTTGTATACAGGACTTGATCCTAATGAAAATACCAGTCACTGACCCTCAGGCACAGGATTAGGAAGAATGGCAGCATCCCCCGCTCCAACATTTCAGATTGGACTTTGAAGTAGAACATGATAGGGCAAACACACACTGCCGGTGCACACATAGTTCTTCAAGGTTAACCTGCTTCACTCTGTTGGCAGAGATGAGACCTGGCATGACAAACAGAAACCCGGGGAAGCCCTCTCAGCCCACTCGTGCATGACAAACACAGTCGCCCACCCATCACACATGATATTGGCCCAGAACAGTGGTGCACATCATTCAAACAGCAGATAACAAAAGCAATCTTGTGGCTTTCTTTTCTACATTTTTTTGTTTGTTTGTTTTTGGCTTCGGAATTTATTATATCATTTCTTGGCCAAAGATATGCCTTCTCAGGAACTGTAAGTTTGCTTAAGTTTATCTTTAAAAAAAAAAAGTTTGCATTTTCTAAGCACAAACCAACTGAGGGCACAGGGAGGAAGCCAGACCCATGCGGGAGCCTGTGGGGGCAGAAAGGAGCTGGAAGCCAGGGATGCCCCAAGGTGAAGCCCCCCCCCCCACGCTGCTGGAAAGCAACTGCATTGGAGGCGAGCTGGAGCAGAGAAGGCTGGAGAGAAACAACAGAGGGTAAAAGAGAGAGATATCTGGAGGGGAGGTGGAGGGAGTGCTGGAGACGAAAATTGGAGAAAGAGAGGCAGCGGGCCTAAGATACAGATGGAGGACCAGTCTGTCCCAGTTTGCCAGAGATTATACCCCAGTACAACCACCCTGGAACACCTCCCAGTCCCAGGCACACCAGGACAGTTAAGCACTCCTGGTCAGAGAGGTGAAAATGCAGAGAAGGTAGAAACAGGAGCCTCTCCAAAGTGAATGCAGGTCAGGCCACCCCAAGTTCTTTTCTGGAAGAAGAGTGCTGTGGTACTGGCTGATCCCAGGCCTCGGTGATCAGTGCCCCCCATCACTACTAGATTCCTTCAGAGAGGATGGCGTCTCCTCCAGTCTTTCTTCCTAGAGAAGCCAGGTTCCCCAAGAGGAGGGTGCTCAGACTGCAAGCTTGATAACCAGAAGAGCCATACACAGGACCTATCTCTGGGCTGATGACGCCCCTGCAGTGCTGGCCTGAAATCCCTGCTCCCTCTACTCAGCTGAGATGTGGTGACAAGTTCCGAATCTGCCGTCAGAAGGCCTGGGTTCCAATCCTAGTTCTGCCGTGTAGGTGCTGTGGGATCTTGGGTGAATCTATTGCTGCTTTAAGCTTAGATTTTTCAGCAGACTTAGAAACTGTGGATTTGTCTGTCCAGTATAGCTTGCCATCCCCCTTTTCCCCAGTCCCTTTAGGGAGCTCCCGTCCTGCAATAGCAGTCTTGGTGAGGCTGTCAGTCACAGTGCCCTTTCTTCCCAGGTCCTCAGGGCTGGTGTGTGTCCCGGACTGGGCCCATCATAGTACCACATCCTCTGGACACTAGGATTGGTTCTGGGGTGGGCATGAACCAAAGCCCTGGACTTTTCTGCTGAATCGAGGAGGAAAGGCCGTCTCTGTCCCCGCAGAAGCTGTAAAGTGTAAGCTGGAGACTGCCAACCATGCACAGGAGCCCCTTGATTTGAGATTCTTCTTTTTTTTTTTTTTTTTGTAACAGAGTCTCGCTCTGTTGCCTGGCCTAGAGTGCTGTGGCGTCAGCCTAGCTCACAGCAACCTCAAACTCCTGGGCTCAAGTGAGCCTCCTGCCTCAGCCTCCCGAGTAGCTGGGACGACAGGCACACCACCACATCCAGCTAATTTTTTTCTATTTTTAGTAGAGATGGAGTCTCACTCTTGCTGAGGCTGGTCTCGAACTCCTGACCTCCGAGTGATCCTCCTGCCTCAGCCTCCCAGAGTGCTGGGGTTGCAGGCGTGAGCCACTGCGCCTGGTCGATTTGAGACTCTTGATCCAGCCATCTCTGCAGCCAGTACACCTTTGCACTTCCTGGTCACATGAGCTTGTACATTCTCTTTTATGCTTCAGTCAGTTTGTGTTGCGTTTCTGTCACGCACAACTGAAAGAATCCTCACCAATACATCTTTATCTATAAAAAAAAATAAATATAATGTCTTACAAGACTATTGTGAGGATTAAATGAGATCAAGGGTGTGAACGGTATATCAAAAATAGTAATACCACACATTGTTGGTGGGAATTCGAAATGATGCAGCAACCATGAAAAGCAGTTTGGCAGTTCCTCAAATGATCAAACATAAAATTACTATATGACCCAGCAACTCTACTCCTAGGTATATAGACCCAAGAGAACTGAAAACACATGTGCACACAAAAACCTGTACACAAATGTTCATAACAGCGTTATTCATAATAGCCCAAAGTGGAGACACCCAAACAGGAGTCACTTGATGAATGGATAAACAAAATGTGGCACATCCATGCGATGGGATGCCACCAGGCGAGACGACGTCATGAAGTGCCGATACATGTTATAACATAGATGAGCCCTGGAAACATCACGCTAAGTGAAAGAAGCCAGCCTCAAAAGGTCAAGTGCTGTATGATTCCACTTACATGAAGTGGCCAAAAGAGGTAAATCCATAAAGACAAAAAATAGATTAGTGGTTGCCAGGGGCTGGGGTGAGGGAATGGGGGTGGCTGCTCACGGTTACAGGGCTTCTTTTTGGGGTGACGAAAACGTTATGAAAGGGGTGGTAACTCACAGTCTTGTGAATACTCTAAAAACTACTGAATCATATAGTTTGTTTTATGGCCTGTGAATAAAAAATTACAAAGAAGTAAATAAAACGACTATGTACACGTAAAGGATTACTATTATTATTCGGCTCAAAGCCCATCTCTATAGAACCCTTCACCCAATTCTCTGGGCTTCCCTAGCCTTAGAATCTGGACCGGACATTTGTCACTTCAATGCCACTGCCTTCTGCGATTTACAGAAATTGTTTTAAGTAAATTAATAAATAATAGGTTATGACTACATTAATAAACGTGCAGTTATGTCTTGTCTTCTCGGCTCCATCCCCAGCTTCTCCTGCGCCCCGCATCGGCTTCTCCCCCGTGTGCTCCTGCAGAGCACAGGGCACACAGTAGGCGCTCAGCATGGGTTGGAAGGACAAATGAGGGCCACCTCTCTCCCCACCCTCCCCTATTGCACAAAAGCACACAAACTGGTCTTCAGAAGCCCCAGGCCCTTGACGAGGACGAGGAAAGTTACTGAATGGTAGAATTGTTGCCAGCAAGCCCAGCCGCGCAGCTGCCACAGAGCACTGGTTCCACAAGCAGCGTGCGGTCTCCTGCAGCTCCGTGTGCAGACCACCCACACACCAGAGGGGCTGGGGTGCCCACCAGAACCCCCTGATCCTGGGGAATTGGCCTTCTTCACAAGGTAATCCCTACACACCTGGAGTCTGAGGCCCACTAGCGAGAGCTGGCATGTGTGCGAGGCAGGGAAGTGGGTTGCAGCCCATTAGAGAGCGGTTATTAGTCAGGGTGCTCTAGGTTCAGAGTGTCCCAATTCAACTGGCTCAAACAGTAATGGGGACTCACTGGTCACATAACTGGAAAGTCCTGAGGGGAGCGGGCTTGGGGGGGTGGTTCTTTCAGGGGCTCAATAAGCTCCTCCTGGAACTGATGTCTCCACTCTGTCATCCAGTGTCTGCCTCACTCCAAGGCCAGACCCCCTTTCCCACCTTGACCCCTGTCAACTTCCGAACCTACAAAATTCCTTGTCCCAGCTTGGGAGAGGAGGTAAGGGTAGGATAGAGGAGGGGAGAGAGTTAGTTCACTCATTCATTCATTCTAGAAGCTCTTTTAGAAAAGCAAGAAAGTTTGTTTCCCAGAAAACCTTTTTCCTTTGGCATACTTCCTTTTCTTAAACTATGGCCTGGGGATGGCAACACACTCTTTTAGCCTGAACCACATGCTTCCCTAGACACACACACACACACACACACACACACACACACACACACGGGCTGGAATCAGCTTCCCCCAGTCTGCGGCTGAGTCAGAAAAGTGAAGATACTGAAGTAGAAACCAGGGCAGCTATGTTGGGAGGAAAACACAATGCCCACTCCTATGCATCCATGACCGTGGGCCTTCTCAAAACCCAACTCAGCCTCAGGGACCCTGCCTGCATGTCACCTCCCCTTCCAATACCTCCCAGACAGAAAACTCCACCCTCTGTCCCGCCCCCTACACCACCTGCACTCAGCCACCCGTCCACCTACCTACTTTGCTCTTGGGTGCCGGGGGCTGAGGACTCAGCCGTGAACCAGAGATTTCTACCCTAATGGTGTTTTTCAGTCTGGACAGGGAGAGAAAAGTTAATCAAATGCTCACATCAATTGATATCTAGTTTCTCTACTAAGTACAATGAAGAGAAGATGAGGGAGAGAGGGGTGGTGGGGGTATGAGCATGTACCTGGGGACATGACCTGGTGGGGCAGGGGGCAGGGAGTGAAGGAAGGCTTTTCTGAGACGGTGAGGGGTCCTCTGCTCTAGCTTTCCCCTCTCTCTGGCCACCCTACTCTCTGCCTCTGCTCTCCCCAGTGCTGGAAAGGTCAGTCTCCGCACCCACGGATTGCAGTCCAGTCCTGACTTAAAGCTCTTGGCAATAAATGTGCATTGAATTTAACTGTCAGTGATTATAGGGGCTGGGAAGGAAGGTTGCTGGATTCCCAAGAGCTTCATGTTACCTTAAAAAGTGGGCACACCTTTCGCTGGGTACTTTGGAGGTCTGGGCAAGTGGAGGTGGAGGATCTGCATTTACTCCGGGGTCAGAAGCAGCACTGTGTGGGGTGTTTACATTTCAAGCCTCAGGGTGCAGGGAGACAGGGGTGTGTCTCGGCATGGACCTTCGAAGGACATCCACTGCACTTGGCCGAAGGAGACCTGAGTCACAGCAGGTGTACCCGCCTCACCTTAGGTACACCTCCGAGCTTTGTGAAGCTCTTTTCTTCGGGAGATGGAACTATGCACCACCGACCCTGAACAGACCCTGAATTTGGTGTGGGTGGTGGGGAGGAAGGTGCTGCGAGGTGGTTCCCAGGAGCGGTTCTCTGGGATTTTCACCTAAAGCCGAGGTGGGCAAGGGGAGAAGGAGAGATATGCATGGGCGCGTGGAGGCCGCAGCAGTCGCCTGCCCAGGTGGCAGAGGGGCCGAGACTGGACTGGAGCAGGAGCGGAGCCGGAGCCGGAGCGGTGTCCGGGCCCCTCCCCGCCGCTGGAGCCCTCCCACTTCCTCTGAATGAGCCGGGCTGTCAGGGAGCCGGGCGCTGCGCGGAGTGCAGGCTCCAGGCGCCACGCCGAGGAGGCTGCCGCTCTGGCTCGCCGCCCCCGCCGCCCCGCGCTGGACCCCGCTGCCGCGTCGCGGGCCATGGACCTGCCCAGGGGCCTTGTGGTGGCCTGGGCGCTCAGCCTGTGGCCAGGTATGTGCCGTCCTTGCCTCCCCTCGCCTCTCGGAGCCCCTCGCTGGGCCGCCGGGGCCTCGTGTCCAGCTGCCAGGAGCGGGACGCGTCGCGCCTCCCGGGGTCGGACCTTGGCTGCTCTTGGGGACGTAAGTCCCCCGGGGACGGCTGCAGTCTAGGGGCTCTGCCAAACTCCGCAAAAGAGGGAGGTGCGCGGAGGTACTTAGAGCCCGGACTCTTTGGAGTGTCTGGGAAGAGTTGAAGAGGCTTGAGTTGAAAGCGGCGGGGGCTGGCAGCCCCACTGGGAGCCCTGGGTGCCTCCGAGGGACAGACCGGGGTTCCGCGCCGCCACCGGCGGCACTCGGGTGACCCAGGAGCCCGGAGGGTGCGCGACCCTGGCTAGGGAGGGAACCGGACTCGCCGAGCAGCGTGCCTCGGCTGCCTCCTGCCTGGCGCAGGGGAGCATCTCGAAGTTTGGAGTCCGGGCGCGGCGGCTCTGGAGGGCAGGGCAGGCTGCCCAAAGTCCCTCCGGCCAAAGACGGAGCGAAGCCCCGGGCGATCGGCTCCTGGGCTGTGGCTAGTCCTCCTGGGCCAGGCCAGAGGCAGCAAGACGGAGGCCTGCAGTCCAGGACCCCCGGAAACGTTACCTGACACCCGATGTAGGGACCGGGCATCACCCCCGCAATCCCTGCCCTGGCCAACCCGCGCTTGGAATTATGCAATTATTCAATAATCCGGGGAAAGACACTGTCGCCCAGACGCGCGCCGCCTAATGCATTCCAGGTGTCAGGGCGCTGCGGGAGCCTCCGGCCAGGGAGGTGTGAGGCCCTGAGCGAGAGGCCAGCTCTGGGCTCTCCGCACTAGGGTACCGGGTCTGGCCAGACACTCCACGCGGGGGCGGCCGCCAGCGGTACCAGCGGTGCTCTTCTGCGCAAGGCAAAGCTTTCAGGGCCCCTCCTCTCAAGGCCGAGGGCTCTGACAAGGGCCAGCGCCTCAGGACTGGCCTGATGTGGGCGCCCGACCTTCTCTTCTGCATGGGCTCCAGGCCCGAGCTGGGGCCAGTAGTGGGGCTCAAATGCGGTGGTAGCGGGGGAGGTGCCCTCAGGGACCACAGGTGGAGACCCCCCCCCCAGACCGCAGTCGCTCGCTTTAGTCCCTGGGTACTTTGAGAAACAAGTGTACCCTCCTGTCGGTCTATAGCAGAGCTTCTGGCAGAGCCTGTACTTGAACTTGAACGGTGCCTCTGACTGCTGGGGCTCAGTTCAGATCGTGGAGTCACGGTTTTGAAACATTGATGCATTATGTTGTGGGGGTTTGGGGAAGAGGGCAGGGGAAGAACTGCCACCAGGCCAGCATACACCTAGAAACCAGCTGCAGGAGGAAGCAAAACCCACTCTACGTGCATTTAGACAGGAGGGGAGACTACTCCAGAAACTATCCTCCAATCGCCAGGAAATACGGCCACAGGAAAAGAGAGACACTCCTGTGTGACTCCAGAGAGGTGGCTCCATCAGAACTTGAGATGCAGTGGCTGCCTTAGGAGCTGGGGACAGTCTGAACCTCAGGAAGCAAAGAGCAAAGACAGGAATCAGACCTGGTTCCAGTTCCAGCTCTGTAGCCCACTAGCTGTACAGCCTTGGACAGGTTTTGCACCCCCTCCAACAGCTTTCCTCCCGTGAAGAATAGAGGTAGACATTCTGAGTTTGTAAAGTTGTCTGGATGATTGAGTGAGGCACTGTAAGAAAAGCCCTTAACACAGGGCTTGGGTCACAGTAGGCTTAATCCATGGCTGTTAATGTTGTTACTAAGGGGGGCGGGGTGGGGGTGGTGAAGGACAGGGATGGTAAAGGCCCTCTGAAGACACAGGATTTGTGACTCAGAGCTCCATTTATATGGAGAAAACCACTCCTGAGTTATGTCTGGTCAGTTTGGGTTCTTGAAATATGGGATTCATTAAACATATCAATCAGTGCTGGAACAACATCTGCTTGCAAGGAGCTGGGGGTGGGGCCGAAGCACGTGTGCAATCTGGGCCCTGCTGGTAACTGAGGACCGGGCGGGAGTGGGGAAGCTAAATGGAGACACTAGGCAGTGAGTGGCGTGGGAAACCAAGGGCTGAGTGTTCAGACAAGAGAAGCTCAGTTTCAGCAGATAAACAAGGAAGGCTTCCTGGAGGAGATACATCTTTGACCTTGGCCCTGAAGGAATCTGTAGAGTGTGCATGGGGCTAAAAGTAGGAGTGTTTGTGGTTTTGAGTGTTATTTCCTGGGACTAGTTAAAAAAGAAAAAGGTGACTATTTTAAAACCACTCTAACCAGTCTGGACTCAAGATTGGAAGGGTCTCAGGGGTCATTGGTCCATTCCCCTGGCTCCAGGACAGGATCAATGTTGGTATCTCATCTGTGCATCAGTGTGTGGACTACCAGGAATCTTGCCTACTGGTGATGGTAGTTTTGCTGGACAGGGAACCAGTCAAAGGCCAAGTGGAGACTGAGTCCTCATTAAGGATATTATGAGTTTAGAGCCTCTACCTTTCTGGAGCAATGGCTGCAGGCTGAACAGCATGATGGGGTAGACAAAACTATCAAGAAAGCCTGAAAAAAAAAAAAAAAGAAGTAAACAAATCCAAAGACTTTTATGGTCTGACATTCTGAGAGTAGATCCACTGACCAGAACTTTACAGTCATGTCTGTAGCAAAGATGATGATTCTTTAAAAGCACAACCTTTACTCAGCACCTGTTATCTGCCAGGCTCCATAAACACACAAAGCAAGATCAGACACAGTTCAGGGGGAAGGCCCTGAAGTCTCACTGCCTGGGATTGGTCTGGGCTCTGCAACTGACTACATGACTCTGTGCCTCAGTTTCCTCACCTGCAAAGTAGGGATAATAATAGAATTTATAGAGTATCACAAAGATTAAATGAACAAATGTACATAAAGTGCTTGGAAAGTGCCGAGCATATAATAAGCACTCAAGGAGACTTTCTTCTCCACCATCATCATCGTCATCATCGTCAACAGTGCTCAAGGTGCTGATCATTCAGTAAGAATCTGACGATACACAGAGATGTCACTTTCAAATTCAAGTTCATAAAAGAAGTCTAGAGGAACCATATCAGAGGCTCAGAGGAGACAACAAGTGCCGGGGCTATAAATAAAGGGAGACTTTACTAGCCTCTGCCCAAAGTCTTGATCATAATAGAAACTCAAGGATTTTTTTTTATGCCATCGAGGCTGCCTTGAACTCAGTGTGATCTCAGTGTGGGTGCGCTGTGGTGTTGGAGAGGAGAAGGACCGTACCACTCAGCATGGCCCTTGTGTGTCCATGTGGGTGGGGTCCCCTTCAACAGGAAAGCCTTGTGTGGAAGAAGCACAGTGCTAGACCAGAGATGTCCAAGCCCTGCTCTCAGCTTGGCAGAGCAGGAAGGAGGTGAAGTGTGTCCCCTTGCCTCCCTATTGCCCACCTTGCTGGGAGCCTGTCAGCCACGCCCCTCAGCTACCGCCAGCTGTGCGGCCTCTGGACCCCTCTGTTTAACAAGCGTGCCTTGAGGGTAGAGTCCCTCTTTCTCCTCACTCTCCATGCCCCCTCCCTGCCCGACAGTGGACTCCCAGAGATGGCATCATTCCCAGCCCGGAACTCAGACAGTATCTCACCTTCATCTTGTCCTCTCTGAAACTCTTTTTCTTCCCTCCTGTAGTGGGAGCTTCCTCCTCCTTCTCCCAACAGCAGGAAACTTCCCTTCCATCCTTCCCTCCCTCATGCCCTCCCCACCCCCTCGCTGGGGACAAAAATATGTTCTGAGCTGGTCTGGCTTGGCTCTTGCTGTATAGGAGGGAGTTTGGGGAATTTTAAAAGCCCTTTCTTTCCTCTCCATAATGCCTGACTTTGGGCATTGTTGTCTCGTCATAGGCTTCAAGATCTTACTTTGGGAGTCAAAGTTCAACATTGTTCTAGGATCCACTAGTAAACCTCCCCAGGCAGTGATGGACTCTGGCCGACTCCAGAAGGGTCAGCTACAAAACAAGCTTTTAAAATGCTCTAATACATTTCAAAAATAGTATCTCTGCTGTTTCTCCTCACTTAAGTCCCCTTCCCCACCCACCCCCAACCCACCAACCATGGGCTACCACCAAGGACTCAGAGCCATTTGAAACTATTTTCCCCAAGCTATTAAGAGCTCTCAAGACTCCCACACCCCCTCAGCATGGAGTGCTTGCTCTGAGCAGCTGTGGACCGGGGAGGGGGGGGGGGAGGACCATTCCCAACCCCATCATGTGCATCCTAACTATGCAAATTCTTAGTTGAATGCCCAGAAGTTTATTACCAGTGAGGGAAAAAGGGCAGGAGGGAGACTGGAGTTGATCATCTTGTAAAGCAAAAATAAATGAGCTCCGAAAACTTCCATGGAGGGTTTTCATACTGTGTACGTAAGACCTGAGTCACAAGATGTGTGAAATCCCACCTGGAGGAAAAAGCCAGTGTGGCCAAATGCCTTCCTGCTATCTCTCAGTTCCTGCTTCGCTGAGACACTCTTCAGAGGGTGGTAAGAATCAGCATGTGCATGGGCTTGGGACCCAGCTGGCCTGGATTCAAATTCTTTCCAATTGGGTGACTCTAAATGAACCCCCAGGCCTCATTTTTCTCAACTGTAGAATGGGTAGAATAGCAACTTCACAAGCTGCTGCTGTGGTTAAATGATCCATATGGGATTCATTCATGTCAAGTGCTCAGAGCAGCATCTGGCACCCAGAGAGCCTTCTGTTAACAGGAGCGGTTGCTCTTCTCCCCATCAATTAGTATTTGATCTATACCAAGCACTGTGTCAAGCACTTTCTCACATCCAGTTAGGCCTCACTACAGCTGGATGAAGTCACTACTGCAATCACCAGGTTACACCTGAGAAGGTAAATGGCTCCACCTATCAGCAGAGTAAGAGGCATTGTCACAATCTGTCTGACACCAAAATCTGTGCTCTTAATCCACGCACCATACTCTCTTTGGGGAATGGGCCTTGAGGACACAGAAGGACAATAAGATGTGCCCTTGCTGAAGGAGCTGTCTTTAGGGGGAATGAGCCACCCTCACAGGGGCACTGGCTCAGGGCGGGCAGCTTCCTCCTGTAGACTCAGCTAGACAGTGATGACTCCAGTAAGGTGCCAGCTTGGTGAGAAGTGGTCCTCATGGGGCGCCTCATTATGTGAGAGCTTCACCTCTCAGCTGACCCCACTCCCTGCCACCGTCTGGCTCAGGCCAACAGGGCTCTCCCCCCGGCCCCCAAGTGCCCAGTGCAAGGCACAAGGGCTCCCACTCCAGCCCATCCTCGGGGTCAAGGTCGGGCAATCCTCTCCACCCTGCCCCCCTGCTCCCTTCCCCTAACCAGAACCTTCTCTGAGCTTCAGGCCTAATGAGTCGATTCATGCTAAACGGCGCTAATGAGTGAGGACAGCTTGATGTCCTACCCAAAGGGATTTCCATTTTAACTGGGCCTTGAGCCAAAGGAATAAAGCACTAGTGGTGGGACCTTGGTCACCAGTGCCAGCCAGCAGAGGAAACAAGTGAGGCAAGGGACGTGCCTGGCGTGGTCCAACCGCTCGGCCCCCTGCTCCATCACCAGTCAGGGGCACCCGCACCAGCCTTTGTGGATGATGGCAGCCTCGTCCCATAACGTGGAAGAGCCCAGCCTGTGGCTTGGGTGATGCCACTGTAAAGTGGGCAGAGGTTTTACCACGTGGCATGTGGGGTGAGTTAGGCAAGTTGCCGTAGCAACGCACTCTGGGATTCCAAACAGGATGACACAGAGAAGGGGTTCCTGCACTCACAGCTGGGGCTGACGGCTTTCTTCCCCCAGCAGCATCACTGGGCTGGGCCAGACTAGCAGAAATCCTGACTCCACAGATTTCCAGGGCCCATTTCTTTCCTACAGATCAGATGATGGGGCCTCAGGAAGGCCACGGAAAAATCATGAAATGGGCAAAGTGGTACAACTTCTAACAGTCTGCAAAGAGTGCTCCTGTATGTTCCTTCTGTCAGTCAAGATAGGCCACATGTGGCCTGAGGTCCTGCTGAGGCTAATGTACCCATTAGATGGATAGGGAAACTGAGGCTCTTAAAGGTTGAGTGATTTCCCAAGGTTATATGGGGACTCAGGGCTGGGTCTTCTGACTAAGGTTGAGGTTAGGAACCTAATTTGCTACAGCCAGCAGGGGGACTTAAGGAGTATGTAATGCTTCAGCCAAAGAAATGAAGTTCTAATGGTGGATTTTCTACATCATTGGCAAGCAGGTAGTACAAGGTCATTTAAATCATTCTCTGTAGACCTCTGGGGGTGTCCCCAATCTCGACCATCCTTCTCCTTAGCCTAGCCCACTCCAGGCCCTTGTCCTTTCCTCCTCTAAGAGGAAGGCCACAAAGCCATCTCATTTCCTCTCCTTCTCCCGGAATTGCTCTTTGCCTAGAGCACATAGCCCCTTGTATTCAGTGACAGTGGTGATCCTAAAGTCTCATGAATAATTTGTAGACAGAGCTCCTCTCTGAACTTATTCCCACCACTCACGACACATGCAGCCAGTACATGACCTGTGAGGCCCACAAGACAAAAATGTGAGGTCCCACGTGTAAAAATTTCAGGATGGCCACAGTGGGACATTAAACCAAGCAAGGGCCCTTCTGAATGCGGGGCTCTCAGCCGCCGCACAGGTCAAGTGCCCGTGAAGCCAGCCCTGCTCGCATGGCTCTGCCACGGCCTGTCATTGGCAAGGACGATGCCATGATCCCACTTACAGATGAAGGAACGGAGTGGCTTGTCCATTTCACCAGCCTGTCCTGAGCCCCACTAAGCCCTAAGCACCTCCGTGTTCTGGAAATTCCAGAAAGATAAGCCACAGTCTCTACCTCAAGGAACAGGAGCGGGGCACCCACCAATCCCACAGACTGCAGGGCCACATGCGGCGATGCTGCCCAGGGAAGGCCGGGGAGCCATGGAGCAGTTCTAAAGGTGTTCGGCCAGGGCTGTGAGCTCACTTGTAAGCCGTGGAATTCAGAGGATTCTTCTGTCTCCTGTTGCTTCCCCAAGACTCCCTTGAGAGCCTTTTGGGGGAGACCTCTGAGCATTGGACACTGACTCTGGAGTGGCCACCTTGACAAAGTTGAGAAGCTAGGACTTAGAGTTACTGGCCTTTCTGTAGCCCCAGGTGTTTGTAGTGGCAAGGTCCTACCAGGCTATCATTTCTAAATGAGGGGTGACTCCTTTCCACCTGCCCACTCCAGCCTCCCCCCTTGTTCTGTCACCAAATTACAGATGACCAGTGCTAGGAGGGACAGAAGGGACCAGCTAATCCAGTGGTCCTCAATCCTGGGTTAACATGAGAACGAAGATGTAAAACAAGACCTCTGCCTGGACCCCACCCCCGGAACACATCGTCACTCTCCACAGTGGGGCCACCAGTGGCATTTTTAAAAAACTCCCCAGTAACTCTAACAGGCAGCAAAGACTGAGAGCCCCGATGCGATCTAAACCCAATCCCAATCCGGCAGGAGAGAAGACGCTGTCCGGGGAAGGGAAATGACTTGCTCAGGGTCGTACCACACAGCAGCGGTGAAGCCGAGATTTAACCAGTTCTCTTGACCCTGGGTTCTTCTGGAACTGCTCCAGCCTGAAGTTACACGGGACTCACAGCCACATGGGCTGGATGCAATGTGAGTCCGAGTTTGAGAAGCTGAGCGCATGGTGGCATTTGGGGGTAGGGAGTAGTTATTCGTCGGTGACACTGTCTGTGTCCCCTACAAGGCCATCAGCCACTTGATCACTGTGTGGCCCCAAGCAGGAAAACCAAAGAGGAGCTGCAGAAAGACTGAGTTGGCCAAAGATCCCGTGAGAACTGCCCACAGACAGAGGGACCAGCACCCAGAGCAAGGGTGTGGGGCGTCCGGCAGGGCTGGGGCAAAACCGTGAGGGTCATTCCAACCCTGTGACACTCGGCCTGCTGAAGCTGTCTTGAGTGTTCAGGTGGAGGAAGCGCCTGCCTCCGGGTGAGACACTGGCAGAGCCCAGCCGAGGCCAAGTGGCGAGGGGGTGCTCCATCGAGCAGAAAGGGGAGCTGGCCTGAGGGCAGAGCAGAGGGGCCCTGGGGCCGACCTCAGAGCGCAGCCCAAACTCAGGCTTCCTTGTACCTCTTACCCCCATCCATCCAGACCTTTCTCAACAGTGGCTAAAGTGAGGCTAAAACACAAACGAAGTTGTGTCTCACTCCCCTCCTTAAACCATCAGTGGCTCCCTACTACCTTTAGGTTGAGTCCAGTCTCTTTCAGCATTAACCAGACCCTGAATGTCTGGCCCTGGCTTGCACTCAGGACTGGCCTCTAGCAGGACCACATGCAGGGGTCCCTGCACACCCCCTAGCACCCCCGGTGAGACTGAGCTCCTCTTAGCCTCCACTCATGCATCTGATTGCCTGGATCTGATTCTCCTCTCCCCCTCCATCTTCCTGGCTGCCTCTCACATAGTCTTCAGGTCTCCACCTGGGCACCACTTCCTCCTGGAAACCTTACCTGGTCACCTAGCCAGAGCTTGAGGCCCCACTTGTGTGGTCTCCAGGTATCCTGTACTCCCCCACCACACAGCACTCCAACTGTGTGGACATCCCCACTGCCTCCCGCACTGGGAGCACCAAGAGGGGGACCATGTCTCCTATCAACCACCGTGTCCTCAGCTCCCGCACAGGGCATGACATAGCAGGTACTCAGTTAATAGGTGTTGAATGAATGAAAGAACTGTCTGTCCAAGTAACAGAAATTTAAGGGCAAGATATGTGTCCTATATTTCTTTGCCCATGAATGCCAGGAGGTCCTAACGCAGCAGGCTGTGTGAGCCAGGGCCTATGAGGTGCCCTGGGGAATAAAAGCTGAGAGATAAGCCCTGGCCTTCAGGGAGCTTATGGTTTAGCAGGAGAGAGGAGATTTTTGGATAAACAGCTACAATACAAAGGAGGAAGTAATGACTATGAGAGAGTCAGATGAAGGACTCCGGGGCTTGAGGGGTGGGAGAGAGGTTATTTGTGAATGCAAGCAGGACTGGCTCTGGCAGCAAGGGGCTGGGCAGAGAGTTCATCTGGGCAAACTGCCTGATGTTTGGTTGGCAGGATGCTACTAGGATATGTTTCGTGCTTGTTCCAGCAAGAGTGAAGCAGTGGGCTGAGGCCACTGAGGGGGAACTGAGTGCCAACTAAGGTATTTGGATTTAGCAGCTGGGAGTCACAGAAGGTTTTTGAGGGAGGGTAGTGACATGTTCTGATCTGTGTTTGGAGGTACTCCCTGAGGGGCATGGGGGAAGGCCGCATGCAGACAGGAAAACAATGGGGAGCCGGTGGAAGGATAAGACGGCTACTGCGGTGACCAGGCAGGGGGACACCAGAGCTGAAGTGAGGTGGTCAGATGAAAGAGCAGTGAGCCTGTGGGCCCGGTCACCAGAGAAGGAAAGGTGTCTGGGGGGCCAAAGGGCAGTGCCACCACCCTGAGGAGAGGCGTGGGAGGATGAGAGGCTTGAAGAGGGGAAGTTGAGTCAGCCAGACTGTCGACTTTGTGGTGCTCGTGGGCAGTTGGAGGTGGCCCTCGGGCAGCAGGGACTGTTGGCCGGGA
Organism: Lepilemur ruficaudatus; assembly: GCA_963574885.1. Classification (NCBI taxonomy): domain Eukaryota; kingdom Metazoa; phylum Chordata; class Mammalia; order Primates; family Lepilemuridae; genus Lepilemur; species Lepilemur ruficaudatus. Next base: position 3,661 of record CAUYRT010052309.1, on the reverse strand, counting down.
GCTATCACACAGACGTGCCTCAGTGGAGCACCCTGTTTCTCCACCCCTTTCCAGGCCCCAGAGCAGTGATTCATGCCCAAAACTTAAAGAGAACTCAGATTCTGGTTTTAAAAGACTTTTAGAGCAGAAAAAACCAACGCGAGGGCCAGGCCAGACCACAAGCCAAACATCGGCTCTGGAATGTGCTTGCTGCTGACGGCGAGGCCAGCGGGGGCTCGGCGAGGGGCCCTCTGGATGGTCCCGAGTGTGTGCAAGTCGCCACTCTGATTGGCGGGCGCTGCTCTCTTCTCCCTGTTCAGCGGAGTCTGCCGCCTTCCAGCGCGAGTTAAACCAGCGCCTTCACCCCTAGCCGCTGGGCTGGTCCCCCGTCACCCCGGTGTGGAGGCTCTGGTCCCCCCTCATCTTGCCCCCTCTCCTCGGCCCAAGGGGCTGAGACCAGGAGGCAGGCAGAGGTCCAGAAGGAGCTGTGGGGGTCCCAGAAAAGCTCCCGTGGCTTGTGGCCACAGCCACCTAACTGGCCTCCTGGCGTCTGCCCTTGTCCCTTAAGGCTCCTCCACCCAGCAGCCAGAGGGAGGCCGCCAGAATGTAGGTCAAATCATGTCACCTCTCTGCTCTGCTCCAAACCCTCCGGGGCTCCCCTCCTCACTCTGAGTAAGAGGCCCCAGTGATCTGGCTCCTGCCTTCCTGACCTCATCCCCCGCCGCCCACACCCTCGGCCCGGCCTCTGCGTCCTTCGGATGCACCAGGCACCTGGGAGCACCTGGGGCCTGGCACTCACTGTGCTGTCCCAGAGAGTCCTGCCAGCCTCCACCCCAACAGCCTCTCCCACTGAGGCCCCGCCGCCACTCCTGCCCAAATCCAACCTCCCCTGCCTGTGCTCACCCGCAGAAACGCCCCGCGACTCTGCCACCCGGTTCAAGGGGCCTGCAGTGTTACGGAGAGTATTCGCGTTTATTTGTTCGTGCTGTTTATCGCCTGCCCCACAGAATGTATCTTCACCAGAGCAAGGACTTGGTGCATCCTAGAGCCCTACGATACTTACGCATCCTAGGGTCCAGGGCAGTGCCTGGCCAGACAAGGCAAGTAATACGTAGTTCTAGAAGGAATCGACCCATCCATGAAAATGTCCCAACCATCCTGTAGCAGTCGCCTGAAATCCCATTCACCAATCCATCACCCCTTTTAGATCAGCCAGTCCCCTTGGTAAGCCGCCAGTCCGCGAGGCGGGCACACGGTCAGTCCTGACATCCCCACGGCTGTTTGTCATCAAAGGCTTTCCTTCCAAACAAGAGGAGGTTGGTGGCGTCACTCACGGGTGGGCAGGGCAAGGAGGGTTGCTGAGGCGGGGAGGGCTCTGGAAGGCAGGGCTCTTAGAAAGGGGCATCTTGTTCACAGCAGGCCCCGGGCCGTTCGCCGCCACTTACCATGGCTCAGAGCGGACACAGGAGGCGGGGAAAGGCCTTGGTTTTGACACAGTGAAAACCCAGGTCTGTAATGGGACTTCCCAGGAAACGAGGGGGGTTGGAGCAGAAGTTTAAAATGCCTCATTTCCCACAGAAGGGTATTGGTTCAGACACCATCCATACACTGCAGACTGTGGCCGTGTTATTTAGGACCCAAGACGGAGCCAGGAGTGCCCAGAGATGATGGTGGGGGCTGAACACAGACCCCACATTACTGTCCAATTCCTGGGAACCACCAAACCAGGATCTGCCTTGGTGACTTGGGAGATGATGTGAAACCCATTGTACAGGGGGATAGACTGAGTCTACACCCAACAAGGTCCATGTTAGGAGTATGTTCCACTGACATGGGGTTTCAATACTGGCCTTGACACTTAGTAAGTCACTTCCTCTCCTTAGAATGTATAATGGAAATTATAATGCTGACCTAGTAGGGTTAATATGAAAAATTAGCTGTAATGCCCAATAATAACAAAACGTCTGGCAGGGGGTGAGGTGCTCAGTAAATGTTAATGGCAACAGTAATCCTAGCTAACATAGAAGGTAAGCAATGTAGCCAGGATCACCCAGATAATAAAGTCACAGCCTGGGATTTGAAACCAGGCAGACTAACTCCAGAGACTGTGATGCTGAGAGGTCCAGTGACTTGCCCAAGGTCATACATCTGCTGCTAAACAAGACAGGCAGAATCCAAAGCTCTCTAGACTTCCATTCAATCGCTTCTACAACAAAAGTGTGGCCTTTGTATTTCTACGAGCCCCGCAGCGGCCGTGCTTCCGTGCTTCTGTGAACGCTTCCTGAGCCGGAACCTCAACTCTGGTTATAAAGCCAGGTGTAACATGAGAAAAAGCTGACAACAGGGACTCTGTTTTAAAACAGAAGGGGTGGTCTTGTGCCTCAGAGGCTCCCATCGAGGCCTCGGCACCAAGTGTCTGCCCGGGAGGGCCCTTAACAGAGCCTGAACATCCAGACAGGTGACCATCCTAGGCTTGTATCTATCCAGTGATGGGGAGCTCACCACCTCACGTGGCAGTCCTTTGTTTTCTAGCAAAGGTAGATGGAGTCATGAGCTCTTGACTCTTCTAAGCTCCTAAAAGTGGCAGTAGGCATTAGAGACAGTTTTGCCACCATACCATGAAAAATTGACCTATACTGAAAGCCCAAAGGACTTCCGCATAACCCTCCGAGAACCAAAACTCTTCCACTCCCCAAAGTCCACCATCCCCACCTACCCTATGGCATCTGGTGGATCTATATTGAGCTCCGGGCAGCCAGAGAGCTTTCCAGATGGGTGTGGGTACATCCACTGCAGGGCGGGTCCTGCAGGCTTAGAAGGGAGGGCCCCCACAATTCCTTTTTTTAGTTTGCATTCAAAGAGCAGAGCAGACTGGCCCAGTAGTTCTGGGTCCTCAGAGCCCTACTTCCTCTCCTCTGAGGGAAAGCCCTGCCACAAATTGCATAGCCTGAGTCTTGTCGTGCTCTTGCTTTGCCCGGATACTCCCTGGACTGGGGGCTCATCCCGGATGCACAGGGCTCTTATCCACACACCCACGACAAGCAGGAGACAAGCTTAGGAGTGGGAAAACCAAAACCAAACTGTCTGAGCCCTTTGAGTTGGTTAGTATGTCAGGAAAGGGAGGGACTTGCTGTCCAATTCGGCTCCATTTCAAATGGCCTGAGGCCAGAATCAGAGTGGGCAGGGCCGCCACGTACAGCTGTATAGACTGTGCACTGCATAACTTACACCAGCTACAGTGTAAACATCATCCTCCACAGATGTGTAGCTAGTGACCTCAGGAGTGGAGGGATAAAGAAAGTGGTGAAACTGTACATAGGCCGGGCGCAGTGGCTCACACCTGTAATCCTAGCACTCTGGGGCTGAGGTGGGAGGATAGCTCAAGGTCAAGAGTTCAAAACCAGCCTGAGCTAGAGCGAGACCCCATCTCTACCAAAAATAGAAAGAAATTAATTGGCCAACTAAAAATACATGGAAAAAGTTAGCCGGGCATGGTGGCGCATGCCTGTAGTCCCAGCTACTTGGGAGGCTGAGGCAGAAAGATTGCTTGAGCCCAGGAGTCTGAGGTTGCCGTGAGCTAGGCTGATGCCACGGCACTCTAGCCAGGGCAAGGGAGTGAGACTCTGTCTCAAAAAAAAAAAAAAGAAAGAAACTGTACATAAATGGGCATCTTTAAATTCTA
>CAUYRT010052307.1:0-27549 GCA_963574885.1 Lepilemur ruficaudatus | reverse complement strand
ATAGAATGTCTTGTGCTCTTTTGGGTAGATGCCTAATAATGCTATTGCTGGATCGAATGGTAATTCTAATTTTAGCTTTTTGAGGAATCTCCAAATTCTTTTCCACCAAGGTTGCACCAATTTGCAGTCCCACCAACAGTGAAATAGTGTCCATATCTCTCCACATCCTCGCCAGAAAGTGTTGTTTTGGGATTTTTTGATAGAGACCAGACTCACTGGCATTAGGTGGTATCTCATTGTGGTTTTGATTAAATGCATGTAACTTATTTGTATTTTATTGTTGGAGACACTTTATTATTTTTCTCATATGATAAAATATTACACATTATCTCAAAAGAGTTGTCCATGGTTACTATCTGGGTGCCCTTATCTTCCACCTATTACAAAATTCACCCAAGCTGAATGTCATCCTTTATTACCACTAAAATAAACTTCCTAGGGTCAACAATTACGTTGGGTTGCTAAATCCATTGGACATTTTCCCACTGTTCCTCTTACTTTTCCTTCTCAGTAACATGTGAGAGCCACCCTACTTTCTCCAACTGGAAGTCACCCCATCCCATGACTTCTATGACAGTACCTTCCTGTGTCTTCCTCCGACCTGTGGGCTGTCCTTCTCATTCTACACATTCTCTTTTACTACAAACCCAACCACTGCAGTTAATCTAGTTCCTGCTCCCCTCAACTCTTATGCACATTTTCTATCTCCCATGTAGATAAGTCCTCTGAGCTCCAGACCTGCAAGTCAACACCTACTTGTCACCTCCACGCGGATGTCACAAAGGCACCTCAACTCAGCAGGCCAAAGCAGACCTCTAGATATCCCTCCCTAGCTGGGCCTCTTCTCCTGTTCCCTAACTCAGTGACAGCCACCAGTTGTACAAGCCCCAAACTCAGGAAAAGCTTCTCCCTCTCCTTCCACAGCCCATTGTCACAAATCCTGTTGATTTTGCCTCTCAGATCTGTCCATTTCTCTCTACCTCTATCACAACCTGCCTGTCTCTTTCATGGTCCACAGCAATCACCTTCTAACTCATCTCCTCCAGCAACTATCCTTGCCCTGATCCATTCATTCTGTTCACCACTCTGAAATTATTTTTAATACATATTTTTAAATGCAAATCTGACCTATCTTCCTTGGCCTAAACCCTTCATTGGCTTCCCATTGCTCTTGGGATAAAGGGAAAGCCCGCAGAGACACTCAATGGGTGGTTATTCCTTTTCTCTCTGGCCTCATCTATTTCCACCACCTCCTTCTTCTTCATTCTTTGCCACACTGTTCTTGGTTCCTCCTCCCCTCTGAGTCTTTGCGTAGGCCTTTCCCCTCCCTCTCTCTACCTAGTTAATTCCCATTTAACCATCAGACTCAGCTCAAATGTCACTTCCTTCGGGCTGCATTCTTGAGGCATCTCCACAAAATAAGCCAAGTCTTCTGAATTTACATCTCTATAGCACTCCGAAATTTTCCCTTTTTAGAAATTATATACTTATTCATGCTCATTTGGTTATTCGTTCTGAGTGAAGATAAGGCAGGAACTGCATCTCTTTGCTTACCATTTTATCCCTGGCACTCTGAAGTCCTTGTTCTTCATCAGCTTATCAACTCTTAAGATACTGGAGCATTCTATCTCCACAGGCTATTGAGACCATGCCCTGCTGGAACATGAGGAGGTACAAGTGCCTCCACTGATCTGGAAACCTGAAATGGCTTCTTTCTGTGTTTTGTACTTCAAAAAAGGGTTAGGGGTTGCATGAGACCACTCTATACAGGTAGGAGGAAAACAACTTCTAGATTACATAGTACAAGGGAAAAATCTGCCCCGCTGTGTGGAAGACACTAAAGATGTTACCTCTTGTGTTGCACCTTCAAACACATTGGCTACAACCAGCTGAGAATGTTGATTAACTATGTCTTGTCTACTGTGTATAGAGCATAGCAACTCATTCTATTCATTCTTTCACTCAAAAGCATTTATTGAATGCCGATTTTGTGCAAAAGCACTATGTAAAGTGAGGGACCAGAAATGGATAATAAGAGCTATTGTTTATGGAGGGTCTACCAATGTTCCAGGATGGTAAATTCTAAGTGGCATTCCCAAGCAACATTTCAAGTAAATTACCATCTTATGAAGCAGCAAACACTTAACAAACCATAATACAAAACCAAAGGGAATAAGCAGGCCTTTATAATCCACATTATTCCTTAACATAGTCCTAGTTAAAGGCATTTGAGAAATTTATGAGGTCTTCAGAGTTCTAATTGAAATCTACTCTTCCAGGGTTCTTAATTATTCACCAGGACATGAAACTAGGTACAGTTCCCAGTGGCCAAATATGTTGTTACTGAGCATCTGTTATTGTTGTTTTAATGATATGGCCGATATCACCAATGCACCTTGTGTCAATGAGTTTATAATCCAGGATGGTAAATTCTAAGTGGCATGGCAAGAAGCCAAATGCAATGTATGAAGATGAATTACACACAAAATGTATCTCTTTTAAACCATGCTATATAACATATTAGTGCACAATTGCTAACTATAAGAGATGTACTACAAATATTTTAATCAAACTTTTTGAATATTTTAAATGCACCATGGAACTCCAACTTAAAAAGGTATCATTGTACTTGAGTGACCCATTGAGAATTTATCTTGCACTTCGTTTTCTTAGTGTCTTAAATGCACCAGGAAAGAATGAAACATTGTTCTCTTCCCTAGAGGGGAAGCTAAATATTAAGACCAGCCTGAACACAGCAGTTTGTATGAATTGCTCTAGAACAAGCTGTGCACTGAGTATGGAGTAGCCACTGTCCTTGGGAAGGCCCTTCCCATCCTGGACAGAACAGGGAGTAATGGCTGACAGATGGCGGGGAGCAGCACCCAAGCAAGGCATCGTGTGGCCGCAAGGAACAAGGACAGCCGTGGCCACCATGGACTTAGCAGGGGTTGTATTGGTTTAAAAACCAGACATCTGGAAGATTCCTTTTCAAAACTGTAGGGAAGTTCCAAGAGTGCAGCAGTTTTGTCTTGTTCACAGGCGTAGCCTCAGAACAGGAACAGTACCTGGGACATAATAAACACTCAGTGTCTGGGAAGGAACGAATGCTTGGATCATAAAAGTCTCCAGGAATCTTTGTAGGATGGAAGGAAAAGAAAGACAGGTTCCAACAGAACTGATATTGGACTTCTCAATAATTGTGGTAGGCAGGGCTCAAACTGGTTCTCTTACAATTGGGGAAATGAAAACCAAAAGTGACATTATTAGCACCCAATTGAGTAAATACATTTCTAGTATACTAATCACTGAAAGCATTTATTAATAAATAAAGTCCAGACAGGGATGTTAAACAAATGAAATACTTCTATTTAGGGGGCAAGATTAGATAAATACAGAGGTTTTTGACATTTTTGGGTCACTTATCCTTTTGAGGTCTATGAAAGCTATGAATTCCTCCACAGAAAAATCCATATGCAGACATTACAAGAATCATGGTGGGGGGGGTGGAGGTAGGGGTGGGAGCAAGGCTGAAGGGAGCGGAGTAGAGATTGATGGATGACTCATTAAAGAAAAGCAGAATAAGAAGAATCTGATATCTTTTTTGAATCTTTCTCAATCAGGCTGGGGAAAAAAAAACTCTTACTAACTCCTTTGTCAAGTACATGTGTATCTTCCTTCAACCAGTTTTGTAAATTCAGAGTTATGTATATTGATTAGATTGGTTTAAGAGCCACCATTTTTGCATTATTTGGGGAAGCTTGGGTTTGTGGGAAGGCTGTGAACTTAGAGTTACTTCTAGACTTTGCTTGAATTTTAGGGGTATTGGGAACCAAGGCATAAAAATAGCTTTATTGATAAGAGCAGCAAATAACAATGAAAAAAAAGACCAAGAAAGAAGTGACACAGTTTCAACAGGGATGGAACCAGGAGGTGAATTATAGGACAGAGAAGGAGATTTTGGACACAGCTGCAGAATGAGGGGAGAATATTCTATCAGGAATTCAGAGGCACAGCAACAAAGGAGGCAGGGCTGAGGGAGAAAGCTAAGTGCTCAGGTGGCTGAAATGGTAACCAGGATCTTTAAATTAAAAGCAGAGAGCTAATAAGTGCTGGAGAGGAAACAGCCCTGGATTCAAATCTCAATTCCATTCCTTCTTAGTTGTATCCCACGGGGCAAGCTACTTAATTTCTCTGAGCTTTTTGTTCCCTGAAATTGTATCCACTGATGGAGTTAATTTTGAAGTACACCGCTTTACCCTGAGCATTTGGCTCTAAATGGTAAATCTGTATTTCACTGTGGTAAGAATGTATCTCTTATAACTGAGTCATTGGACATAGAATCTAGTTACTTAGTATATGAAACATGTAGCATATAGCAGGTCCTCAGTATTTATAGATGAGGTAGTAAAGGCAAAATAAATGTAGTGCAATGCAAAAAAAGTCATCCTTAATTCCTGTGTTTTGACATAAAACAAAAACCTCTTAATACCATTTTTAAACCAGACTGCATTTAATCAATGCAACAAAAAACTTCTGAACATCCATATTTTGTGAGATAAAAGTCACTCTTGAGACAAGATTAAATTACATGCAATGTTGTACTTTGTAAGGTACACACAAATACATTTTAGAAATATTCTCAGCAAAGATTGAGACAAATTCTGCAACAGTTGCTATAATTTTTCAGAGCATTCATTCATTAAATAAATATTCACTAAGTGCCTATAATATTTACAAGAAACTATGTTTGATAGGAAGTATTAGATATTTTCTACATTTTTTTTCTTCTGTAATGTGACTAGGAACTTATAATCAGTTGGAATGAAAATACATACAAGTAAGGTACACGGTCAGCAAATGTATCTAAGTATTCTATAAGAACAGACAATAAAAGAGATGTCAAAAGGAGCAAGAGGTCACTTTGGAATAGAAAAGTGACAAAAAGATTTTGGAGATAGTATTTGAGGTGAGTTTTAGCAATGGCTTAAAAATAAGCAAAATGGAAGACAAGACAAGCAGCCTCACAATCAGCACAGCATTTTTAAATTTTTTTTTTTAAATGGGACAGAGTCTTGCTCTGTCACCCAGGTTGGAGTACAGCAGAGTGGCAAGATCATAGCTCACTGCAGCCTTGAACTCCTGGGCTCAAGCAATCCTCCTGCCTCAGCCTCCCAAGTAGCTGGGACTACAGGTGCACATCACCAAACCCAGCTAATTTTTCTTGCTTTTCATAGAGACAGGGTCTTACTATGTCACCCAGGCTGGTCTCAAACTCCTAGGCTCAAGTGATTCTCCTGCCTCAGCCTCCAAAGTGCTTGGATTACAGGCGTGAGCCACCACACCTGGCCCCTCAGTGTACTTTCTAACGAGAGTATTTCTCACCAATGTAAATTGATCTGAAATTATTGCCTAGTCTCTCATTAGGCTCCTCAATATCTCCGGAAAAGCTGGATGACCAGTAAAGGCATGTGGGCCTGCATTTTACTGGTGACACAAAACAGTTGTACTATAGGCTTTGCTAAAAAGAATTACTCAGGTGCCTGCCCCTTGGCATTCATCAAAACCTCCATTGAAACAACAAATCTGAGGGCGAGTGCTTGGAGGACATGCAATTCTGCCATCCTCTGACATCCTGAGGTCTATCTCCAGATCATTTCAGATCAATCAACACCTGGCTACCTGGACAACCTCTCCCTGCCTCTCCCACAGCCTCACACCTACAGAAGAGCATTAGGGACCCCTTCTTTTGCCACATCTTCAGCTCTAGTTAAAAGGTACTCAAGAGATGCAATCCTATGAAACTCTACCTTGTGCAAGAAACTTGTTAAGCATAATTATAAGACACAATGTCCATGTAGGAGAAATTCCAGTCTGAACTCAGCACCAAGAATAAATGTGCGCCTTTTGAGCAATTGTTTTAGTACAGATATGCCAACTAGATAACAGAAATATGCCTTTATCAGCTGGCACCAAGAAAAGTTAGAGGCCAGTAAGAGTGCAGGGCATTTCACAAAGCATCTGAAATCTAATTCCAAGCTTTGTTCTGTGTTAACAACTGACTTTCTTCTCCCTTTAAATGTATAAAAGCATCACTATTTCCCTGTGTCCTTTGGAACTACCTTAAATCCTACAGAAAGGTAGGTTGTAAATAGATGACTGATTGGGTTTCTCCTCTTGCAAGTGAGGAAAGTCTACCTTTATTTATCCCTAAATAATCAGATTTATGCCTGCTGGGCAAATGGGCTTGCTGCAGGCCTGCAAGAGATACTGCCACTATCTCTGCATCTGTCACAACATCCTGACATTCAGCCATGTGGCCATGCGTCAGGTACACCAACACCCACAGTACCTCACAGCGGAGCACCAAATCAGTCAGGACTGCCAAGGAATTCCAGGAATCAACAGACGACTTCACACAACCAGAAGGGGGCAAACTCCAGTCATGCCCAGCAGTATTGCTGCCAAGTCTCAAAGAATGACGCAAATCATGCTTTTGAAAAAACCCTCTGGAATTAGAAATGTCTTTTACACATCACACATGAATTTCTTTGTAGTATATATCACATTCAACACACTTTAATGATCACCTACTTTGTGTTAAAAACAATATGGCAATGTTGAAGGGGACTTAAGGACAATAGAGTTTCAGGCCTCCCCAGGACATCAGACAGCAGGGACTCCTGGAGAGAGCATGGACCTTGATTATCAGACAGGCATGGCTCTCTGAGCCTTACTTTGCCACTTACTTGCTGTGACTGCAGCCATGTCAGATAACTCTGAGCCTCCATTTCCTCATTTGTAAAAGTAGGGATGAAGGAGAAGATGCTACCCCAGCTAATCTCAGGATGGCTGATGTGCAAAGGATCTAGCAGAATGTCTGACCTAGTAAATATTACCTTCTCTCCAGTTCACCTCACTTTTGCCAAAAAAAAAACACTTTGTCAGCAAGTGAAAACATTCTATAAAACTAAGTATAATCAAAGGCAAAAATGAAATTACTATAGAGAAAGAAAAATAATAACACACTATCTCATTTGCCCAACAACTATCTGGGTGCTGTTATTGTCCACATTTTATAAATGAGGGTGCCAAAGGCTCAGATATGTCAGAAAATTTGTCCAAGTAAGTAGCAGAATTGGGCTTCGAGTTTATATAGTCTGACTCCAGAAGCCACGCTCTTAACCACCTACAAATATTCGTTTAAAATATATGAACAATTTTCTAGAAGAGAGAGGAGGGGCAATTTATTTCAATTGGGGAACTGATGTGCAGGAAGCTTTTGGGAAAAAGAGGACATCAGAGCTGGCTCTTAAAGGAAGAGCAAGATTTCATCTTGATAGAGATAGAATGGAAAAGAAGTATGAGGAGGAGGCCTATTGCAGGCTGAGAGACTGGCACCAACCACATGGAGGCATAAAAGGACATGATGTGCAGGAAAACAGTGAGAAATTTACATGGATAGATATCCTTTGGCTCATGGATACAACATGATGTGAGCCAGCCATGGTAATTCTATCCCCACTTGCCAGATAGAGGAATGAAGCAGGAGGTAGGATTAGAGAATAGGTTGGGGCCAAATAATGTCACATCTGGAATGTCTTCCAGGGACATTTGAACCTTAGAGGCAATAATGAGCCACAGATGGTTATAGAAGAGGAGATGCATGATGCTACTCATGCTCCAAGAAAGTGACAGTCAATTACATGGAGGAAATGATAGAATGGGGGAGAGAAAACAGTTAGGAATCCCCTGTGATATTTCAGCCAAGAGACAGTAAAGAGCTGGATGGGGGCAATGGAAATGAGTGCGCACACAGGTATCCCAGAGGGAAATTGGCTGGGCTTGACTATTGATGTGGGTGCCTAAAAAGACTGATATTTTTGGCCAATAAGGAGAAGATAGGAAGAGGAGAAGGAGAAGGCAGCTAGCAGTCCTTTGAAAAATATCCTTTGAAAAGCAGTGTGATAATAGGGGTGCATTGGGCTGCAATGAACAGAATACCCAACCCAGAGGTTTAGACAATAAAGACATTACCTCCTAAAAGAAGTCTGAAGGTAGACAGTTCCAGGGGCAGCTAAATTGCTCAGTGATGTCAGAGACTGGGTTGGTATCTATGAAATCCTCTTAACCTTTCCTCATAGTCTCAAATGCTGGCAGCAGCAACTCAGGTATCCTTTCTTCCCATGAGAGCACCCAAAAGGAAGAGCCTCTCTCCCCACATGCTAGAAGCTTCTGAGCAGACCTCCTATGTGCCAGCATGTTATTAATGGCTACCCTCAGCTACCAGGAAGCTGGCAAAATAAGTATCTGGTAAATGAAAATAGGAATGCCATGAATGGCTTACACTATAATATACCCATGGGCCGAGTATAATTACAGGCTTGTCAAATTCAGGATGTGTTAATAAGGAGGTCATGGCTATGGCCTCCATGGCTATCAGGAGAATATTCTGAGTTCCTGAGCTTGGCCAGAAGATGGGTCTTCACCCTCCCAAGCAAGAGGAAGGGACAATACTGAACACTAGGATTTGTGGTTCAGACTGAGAGAGCTTCTGGTGAAGCAGCCTCAGGTGAGATAGAACTCTTTCTCCTCCCAGAAGTCTTGGGAATAAAAGAAAATTAGCTAATTCCCTTTGTCAGGGTGACTTAATCCTTTTGTACATGTTCAAGTCCTAACTAGTCCTTAAGGGACAGCTCAATTACCACTTCATTCAAGAAGCTTTTTCATCACTGGGCAAGGTGTGCCCCACTGCACTATTTACATACACCTGGCAATCACTCTGGATGTGTTTACCTTCTAAGCCTGCGCACATAAGCTATCACTGAATCCAGGTGGCTTGATCTACATAGCTACTGATTCTGTCCACCTCTCTCCATCTCCATTGTTGGCAATAACTACTGATGTCTATTAGACATGTACTAAATGCCAGAGGAATTATTCATATATTTTATACCTATCAGCAACCCTATGAGGTAGACCATAGCAATTATTTTATGCATAAGGAAACTTGAAAATAGAAATGTTAAGTAACTTGATCAAATTTACATAGGTAGTAAGTGATAGAGGTAATCTTTAGGAGTTTTTTTGGTTGTTGTTGTTGTTTGTTTGTTTATTCGTTTTGAGACAGAGTCTTGTTCTATTGCCTGGGCTAGAGTGCCGTGGCATCAGCCTAGCTCACAGCAACCTCAAACTCCTGGGCTCAAGTGATCCTCCTGCCTCAGCCTCCGGAGTAGCTGGGACTACAGGCACACACCACCACACCCAGCTAATTCTTTCTATTTTTAGTTGCCTGGCTAACTCTTTTTTTTCTATTTTTAGTTAATATGAGGTCTTACTCTTATTCAGGCTGACCTTGAACTCCTGACCTCAAGCAATCCTCCGACCTCAGCCTCCCAGCATGCTAGGATTACAGGCGCGAGCCACCACACCCGGCCCAGATGACAATTTAAATGTCACTTGACACTGGGGAAAGCCTTCCCTCCACCCCAAGACTAGTTCAAGTTATCACAGATCATAGCAGTTTCTGTTAATGTATCACTAAATGATCAACCTCACAAGCACAGGGCAGAGTTTGTATGCTTCATTCATCAATTTACCTCCAGTGATGAGCCCAGTGATTGCTCAGGAATGAGTCCACTTTTATCATGGCTACAAGTCTCAGATCCCTTGCTAACATGCAAGTTCTTTAAGGTCAAAGACTGTGCCCCTGGCGGGGAGGGGGCAAGGGCAACATACGTAATCTAAACATTTGTACCCCCATAATATGCAGAAATAAAAAAAACAAGACTGTGCCCCAGGGAAGCATGCAGCTATAAGAAAGAGAATGTGGTCTTTGGCCCATATGAACTCAAATTCTAGCTACACCGCCACCAAATCTAGATGTATGCATGATTTCTCAAGTCTCAACTTGCTTATCTGTAAATGGGAATGACATTGTGAAGGCTGAAAAAGACACTGAAAACAAGGTGTTAGCAAACCTAGTAGCAAATGCCCCTTAGATCTTTCTTCCCAGAGTCATCATTGTATCCCAGTAGATCAATGACATGAACAGTGAGGACACATAGCTGAGGTCCAGCAACCACCCCACACAGTTTATCACAGGCTATGGCTTCCTTTTCCACTGCTTGGTGTACTTGGGTGCCACCAAGTGAAAACATGCAACAGTGCTACCACCATGAGCAAGGGGTTAAGAATATGTCAGGGGCAAAGAGAAGGAAGGGGACAGAATAAACACGGTACATGTTAAGTATCCACTAAGTGTCAGATATTTTCATACATTATCTCTTTTAATGCATAACAAAAGGAAATCTGATTCTATAGATGAGGAAGTGCAGGCTCTATGAGGTTAGGTCTCACCCATGGTCTCGGAATAGGTAAGCCGTAGAGACTCTGACCTGAACCCAGGTCTCTATTTCTCCCTAGGATCTGGTTTTGTCACCCCAGGGCGCTACCCTCGAAATGATTCTCTTCCTCATTCTTGTTTCTGGGTAAGTGTACATTAAAAGTCTTTATGTATCTTAAAAGTCAATCTGACCCTGTTGTATGTGGGAGGAATCAGGCAATTTAGTAAGATTTGAGCACGCAGTGTCTCAAAGCTAACTATTTGCAAATGAATTAAACATGTTATAGGCTTTATTTTTAAAAAGCTACATGCCACTTAGGCAGAAAAACTAACTCTGAATTTTTCTCAATACCAAAATGTTGGGTAGAAGATTTTTTTAAAATAACCTGATTTTAAATGAGCTGTAATTTAATGTATTAAAAGCAGTTAGTCATTACCATTCTCTGGGCATAAATGAAGTGATGTGTAATGAGGAAGGAGGTCTAGGAGAGAGGAGGAGGACAGAGGAAGGTGTGCTCCCTCTCTCTGAGATGCTGCCCCAGATCTGGGCTTGAAATGGACAGATAAACTCCTGACACTTCTGGTCCCATCACAGAAACTATGTGCTACAATTACTCAAAATGTAATCCACCCACTATCTGTGTCTGAATCTCCTAGGACGCTTGTTGAAACACTACTTTCTGGGGCCCACTCCAGGCTTGCAGATTCCAATTCCTTGAAGATGATCCCCAGGAATCAGCATGTTATCAAGCACCCCTGGATGTTTCTGATTCATCCCAAGGTTTGAGAAGAGCCCAGTAAAAATTTAAAGATCACAATGATTCAACATATTTATTTATTTCAAGGGGATATTATTTTCTTTTTTGAACATTGAAAATTTTTAAATAAAAATATTTATCTCAGCAACTCTAAAGGTGAGACACTCCCATTTTAAAATGGAGGAAATCAAGTCTTGAAATATATATGGCATGCTCTCTCTTTAAACACAGCCAGCAATCAAATGCCTTGCATCTGGTAGGAGAGCAATAGTTACCAATTCACTAACTAGGGAGTCCTACACCATATATCTAAGCTACTTGATCAAGTCATCTTTGTATTCAATTCCTAAGGAATTTTATCTTGTGGAAGAATGGCACGTTTTCTAAATTTATAATTTCAGTGTGATCCTTCATTAGGAATAGATTCCCTGACTCAACTAATTACATGTTCAGGACACTCTTTTATTCTTTTTCTGTACAACCCCAGAAAAGGTAATTTTTTAGATAAATCACTTCCTTTTCTTACTCCTCTCCACTAGTTAAAGCCAGCCCCCCAACCCACTCTCTTACCTGATACCCTACCAATTAAAATTCTGGATATAGGAAATTAATTTTTTAAAAAAAAAACCTAAGACTTGAACAGTTCCTTATGATTAAACTAACAGCTCCAATCTTTCACAAGTTTAGCAGTCTCTCTTCCTTTGCTTCTTGGGACTTGCCCCAAACCTGAGAGTTCCCTGAAATTTGAGGGCCAAGTCCCCATGCATGGATTCATCAGTTTCAGGGTTTATTGGAATCTCCCCATTTGGGAGAGCTCTGGGAGTTTTGTCACCTTGGAAACACAACAGCAGCCTCCCTGAATGTGCACAGAATTTTTTAAGCACAAGAAGAAAACAGGTTTAGTTACCCCAAAATGTAAGAGTCATGATGCAAAACAGTCACTGACTCAGTAGTATCTTTAGTCAAATACAGCATCTTCAACCCGACAAATAACAAATATGTGTACTTTTCCTAACTAAACAGGTTGCTGGAAAACAGCTCAAAAATATCCCATCCCTATATTTTATTTTTTTTTCATCTGAAAATGGAATGGTTTCACTTATCAAACTGGCCAAGCCCCCATTGCTGGTATAGCCACCACCTGCGTATATGGCACAGGAAATATTAAACATCAAGTTACCTGTATCATTTGTAGAAATCCTGATTTTGGAAAAGCAAGTATAGAAGATACATTCATAGAAGACATTTTGAACCTTAAAATGGAACTGCTTGCTTTGATGCAAACAGCTATGGGGTGGGGGGGGGGGGTTGTGTGTGTGTGTGTGTGTGTGTGTGTGTGTGTGTCAGAGAGAGAGAGAGAGACAGAGAAGAAGAGACGGCTGAATAATTTCTTTCGGACTATCCCTTCTAGTATTACAAGTTGTTGAGACTGTATCATTAGTAATTGTCTTCGATGAATTATCGGGTGAATGAAATCAGTTCTTTTTATCCTATGTCCTGGACGCACTAAACAACACTGAGCAAATGACCCTTCCTCTGTTATTTCTTTCACAATAAATTCAACCAAATCTATGGAGCGCCTACCCTGTGCCAGGCACTGTGCCAGGCGCTGGAGATACAAAGATAAATGTAGCAAGGTTCGGGTTTCTACTGTTGTCTTAAGATTGCGGAGCGAAGACCTATCTCCCTGCTCCCGGCGTTGCACCGCAGCCCGGACGGCTGTCGAGCGAGTAGTGCTGCGAGTACTCCACCTCTCCTGGCTTCGGGGAACTCGTTACTCCCGAGGCAACCCACGAACCTAGCGCCAGGGTTGTCTATGCGTTCCCAAGAGCCCGAAGCTCCACTCCCAGGCCACGGCGCCCGCTACGCACCGCGCGAGCCCCGGACCCCGCAGCGCACCTGCCGGGTCCCTTCCACCTGCCCGCCCGCCGCCCGCCCGTCGGGTGCGCCAGAGCCTGCGCCCGCTTACTTTGCCGCTGTCGCTCACGCCGAGGAGGTGATCCCGCAGCACCTGCATGGGGCAGGTCCAGGTGGAGTGGACGAACGTCCCTCGGAAGACGTGCGCAAGGGGTGGCATCTGGGAGGCACACATGCCGGCGGCGGGGCGCAGCGCGGGGTCCGCGGGCCGAGGAGGGCGCACCGGGCGGAGGCGCGGCGCGGGCTCTCTGCAGCTGCGGGCGGCTGCGGAGCGGACACCGGCTTGGTGCTGCCCCCGCTTCCCGGGGCGGTCTCCTGCCCCCTGCAGGCCGCGCCCAGGGGCTGGCTCCCTCCCTCCTCAATGCCAATAGGATTCTTCTCCCTGGAGTTGGCTCCGCGCTGCCTGCCGTGGGGTGTGGTCTTTCTCCCCACCCCTGCGTTAGTTTGGGATGTGTTAACTGTTTAAGTTATCGAAATCAGCCACAGCTGAGGCTCACAAACCAGCTCCCTCCACCGTTGATGGTTGGCACGCCTAGAGTTATGCCTGCCTTAAACTCTTAGGGCCATTTATTTCTTCAACCTGTAGCATCCAGGTTCTGAACTTACAGAAGTTCAGTGACAGGTGAAAGGTCGGTCGGGGCTGCCTGCCTTGCGACCGGTTTCATTTTCAGTTCCTGCAGACTGCGGAACATGTATTCGTCCTCACTTGAGGGTCTGGAAGCACATCTAGAACCTTACTTAGTGTGGGCCCCACGACTGGGGCGGAGGTCGATCTGGACCCCAAACTTCCTCTCTTCACCTTGAGGCCAATGTTTTCGGTCCTTGTGTCCGTCCACAAACAATTCCAACACCAATTCCTTTCATGTACCTCTTTAATTTACTTCCAGCTGTACAAGGGGAGAAAATTAAGTCAAATAGCCAGGGATGGGAGCATGGCCTAGGGCGCTGGACTAGGAATCAAGAAACTATGGACAAGACCTGTGGGTCTCAGCTGCCTTATCATCTTTGTTAATGAAAACAAAGCTTGGAGTGGGTGGCTGCTACCACCGCTAGTGGGCCAGCATCTCCTCCCTACACAACAGCCACAGGGGCTTTCGCTGAGTTCCTCCAGGGCGACAGACTGGTTTCCACCCCGACCTTACAGTGCTGTCCCTTCCACCCCATGCTTCCTGTGCCTCCTCACTTGGCCACTCTCTTCTCCTCACTGGTCTGCCTCAAGTGTCAGGTCTTCAGAGTGACCCTCCCTGACCACCAAGCCAATGGCACACCACCGCCAGCAGTTTCTATTCCATTAATCCATCTTATTTCTGCCATTGCGTTTACCATATCCCTCCTTGTTTATTTCATGTTTTTTTCCTTTTATTCCTGTTTCCCTCCCTCAATACACACATGCACACACCAGTAACAGAAGGAGTAGGAGACATGTCTTGCTTGTGCCTAGAATAATGCCTGGTGTTGCATACATATTTATTGAACAAATGAATGAATGGGTTTTTCTGTGAGCACAGCAATAACCTGAGACAAATACCTATTTTGAGTCCTACCTAAGGGGTGAGGGTTTCATTGCAGTGTGTGAGCAGGCTTTCTCTGAATTGCTGCTTTTATGGCACAGGGCTGAGTTCTAGCAATGATTCATTCCCTTCTCAGTTCCTTTACCTCCTCCATACCAAGATCAAGGGTGACCAACTTATCCTGGTTTCCCAGACACATTCCTAATTTTAGCACTGAAAATGTGGCTATCCAGGAAACCCTAGGAACACAGAGATGGTTGGTCACCCCACCAAGAACTTGACATTAGGAATTTCTGAAGCTGAGGTCATTATACTTGTCTCTTGGAGACATCAGCCCCTTCTCCTTGTCACTTTCTCCTGATTCTGCAGACCTCGCTCCCTCCTTGCAGTCCAGTGCAGTGAAAAGTCTCTTGACCTAGGCTTGGATATGCACAAACCTCAGAAAGAAACGTAAAGAAAATGTCTGGCTTTTAAATTGAAAAAGGATTCAATTACGTTTCCAACAGATGTGTTGATTGCCTAACACAGATACAGCTAATAATTTTTTTTAATGAAAGCAACCTAAATGTCCAAAAATTGATACTAGTTTCATGAGTTAGAATATATCTACTCAGTAGAATATTATGTAGTTATTAAAAACAATAGGGGAAATATGTAGTCACAATGTTAAACTTTTTAAAATGGTGTTTATGATCTACAGCCATACCACTCTGAATGCGCCCGATCTCATCTGATCTTGGAAAAATGGTGTTTATGCTATGGTTAAAACTGTGAAAAGCTATAAGCATATTGCCTAGAATTGAAAAGGTATACCAAACAATTGATATTGTTCTGTCGAGATAATGGAATTGCTAGGTAGGGAATTTTTAGAAATATATTTATCAATGTTGTTACAATGTGCCTTACAGAATGAGTAACCAATATGTAGTTTTAAGGCCAGGTGCCGTGGCTTGCCCTTGTAATCCTAGCACCGTGGGAGGCTGAGGCGGAAGAATTACTTGAACTCAGGAGTTTGAGACCAGGCTGAGCAAGAGTAAGACCCCGTCTCTACTAAAAATTGAAAAAATTATCTGGAGGTGGTGGCACATGCCTGTAGTCCCAGCTTCTCAGGAGGCTGAGGCAGGAGGATCGCTTGAGCCCAGGAGTTTGAGGTTGCAGTGAGCTATGATGATGCCACTGCACTCTAGCCAGGGTGACAGAGTGAGACTTTGTCTTAAAAAAAAATGTAATTTTAAATAAAGTTAATTTTTTTATTATTATTTTTTCAGCTCTAGAATTTCCACAGTTATAGTTTAATCTTCTTAAACAGAAGAAAGGGCCATGGGCCTCCAGGTGACATGGCATTAGTGCTCCTCACATAAAGGTTAGCTCTTTTGAGCAATGCACAGTTCCACTTCCATTCCCAGTCAAGTTGTAGGCACCTGGGCATGGGATCTAGAACCCCTGGGTGCCACAGTGCCAGGCAGCATGGCTCAGCCACATGCCAGAAGTCTCAGCTTCCCCATTACTCTCACCAGTTCTCCACCCTCAAACTTAGTAACTCCTTTAAACCGTTGGTCCTCCTGCAATTTTGACTCCCATCCTGGCATTCCCAGGGAAATGTTCTCCTGGCTATGGAGGTTTGGAAGAAAAAAGGAGTACAGAGCTCTCATATTCACCTTCAAAACACAGCCCAAGCATCATCAGTGCTCTACCCCCAGGTATCACTTCTTTCAGGAAAAAAAAAGAGCCCCTCCTTGGCATGAAACATTCCTGAGGTAGCCCCTGGCTGCTTCGGCAGACCTGTCTCCTTCCACTCTCCCACATGTCATGAGTCCGCTTTGCTCACCCTCTTCTCTCTGCCTGTAGTGCCCTTTTACCACCTGACACTACACCTGCCTCATTTTCCCACCCACTCTCCCTACCACCAAATGCTTCAGGTTAATTACTCACCCCCATCTTCATCCAGGAAATCTTTACACCTCTGCTCTCTCTTGAGCGTCAAGTGTTCCTCCTCTGAGTTCGTGGGGTGCTATAATTGTTCCTTTACTCATCTGTCTCCCCCAGAAAATTGTGTTCTCCTGTAGGACCACGTCCTCTCTCTTTCTTCTGTGTATCCCCTTAACACAGTGCCCAGTCACTACAAGGTGCTCCATAGACTTATGCTATGACTGTTAATTTCAGGAGGTAGCTCTAGTCCCTATATTATAGTGATAAAAAATAAGAGGCTGTAGTGGATGTATGCTAATAGTGAGCAATTCATTGGGACAAGAACTTGGGAGTTTTATTTTATCAGTTTTCTAACATTTTATTATGAAAATGTTCAAACATACAGAAATTTTGAAAAGATTCATTTCTTAAGATCACAATTTTCCCTACTTTAGATGGAGCCAAGTAGTCTCCAAACTCCCAACTACCGGATAGGACCAGTGTGTTCTAAATCTCCAACTGCCTGAGGCAAAGAACTGGACCATAGCATGATCCGTTTTGACATTTTGATCATCTTATTAACGTAATTATACCTGTAGTTATCTGCTAGGTGGAACTTGACTGTGTAAAAATGCTTTATGTTCTACTATCTCATTTTGAGACTCACAACAACCCTATAAAGTAGGATGAGAATGTGTTTTAACCATTTCACAGACAGGGAAACTGAGGTTCAGAGAGGTTGGCTTGTCCATCCAGTTATTATAGGAGAGACCTGGGCATGGAGTCCAGTTGTCCTCACACACCATCTCATCGCAGTAGGCTGCAAGGAATTATTCATTTGGTTTTGCCATGACTCACATTGTCACTGCATTGGGAGCTATCATCTACAACTTGCACATTGTACATGATTTTCTAACAGTTGCTGGTGACACACAGATCTAGCCCGAAGTGAAGCCAAAGTGGGAATAATGAACCTCGAAGAGAACAAGAGTCCAATCAGCACAGGTCAGGAGGATGGGCCAGTGAGAATAACTCATGTTTTCATGAGGCACAGAGAGGGAAGGGCAAGCGGGTTAAATGAGAAGCCACTTTTCATCTCCTATCTAGGAGGAAAGTTGTCATTGCATAGTGAAATAAATGCCTGTCTATTTTATTTATTCTTTTCGTGTAGCTAAATCTATCAGTTTCCATGGTGCCCCGTGTTCACCATGGAAACTCTGACAAGCTCGTTATGCTTTAGGTAAAAAAGAAAAAAGATACACCAAAAATTTGAGATGGGGATAAATGCATTCCTTTTAAAACTGTGTGTTCTTCTGAGTGGGAAGCCTTGATGGGTAGCAAATCATAATGATCTCCGTTTTCCAGTTCTTAAGGGAGAACACAGGCTTGCCTAGCCATCGAAGGAGCACCCGTGGCCCCTGAAAATTACTTTATCTGTGTAGCACTAGTTACAACCATGAGTATCTCACTTCTGTATGTACTGGCAATAGAGATATGGCACAATCCTCATTTTGTCAATTTTTATGAAAGCATAGTACCAGTCCCTATGTATGTTATTCTTCATATGTTCATTTAACAGATACTTATTGGGCACCTGTATTATGATAGGATATGACTACATATGAAATAGATATCATCTTGCCCATATGGAATTTACAGTAATCTACTTTCTCTCTGCCACCTCTACGAGGAAAAATTAATAGTTTTAATAGTATTATCATAACATTTCCCTAGCATGATTGGTAAATAGCATTTTATTATATATACTACATATCACATTTTAAATGATATGAATATAATAAAAAGCACTTAAGATTGATGCTGAAGTGACACATTGATAATAATGCAGAAGTATACTATTTATTCAACATTACTTGTAAAGAAGTCTATTATTTTTAAGCAGCTACTTTATTACTCATGTACTATTGACATATGTTCATTTTTTTAAGATTTCAACCTTTAAAAATACCTTATATCTCACTATCCAGATACATTAGCACCTTTTTGGCTTTCTTATAAAAGTTCAAATATAGAAAAGACAAAAGATAGCCTAGAAGTTTGCAGATGTGAAAAGTAAGCTAGAGAAAAGCTACCTCTACTTTATAGATCAGCAATTAAATTTAGAGAAATGCATATATTTTACCCGAATTTTAATGCAGGGGGAAAAAACCTTCAAAATGAGAGGATTGAGTTGCAACTTGAATTAGGTTTTATACCAGAGAGGAGTGGGGAGATATTCTTCCTGGCTGGAAGGCCTTAAGCACAGGTAAGCAGCTGTCTCCAACACCTGCTCAGATTGCGGGATCCTAGAAGCAGTTAGCACCTTAGTAGAGTTTAGCTTATGCCACTTTACTGTGACAGCAAGCTTGAAGCAAATACTATCCACCTGGTGTTACTTTGTCTACCTTTATGCCCTAACATGGATTATAAAGACTTTCTGCTTTTACTACCAAGGGAAAAGCAATAGATAGAATCGATATCTATGGGTTCCTATTCCAGCTCAGTCACTAGCCAATGATACCTTGGGAACGTCATTCTACCTCTTTTGGCCTTGTTTTCTTCATCTGTAAGATGAGTGATCACATTTTCTATCATTGGTTTCATACTTCTTTACTCCCAAGGATTCGTTTTCTTATTTCTCCGGATTAGATCTTAATTTTTAAAAACATTTTATCTGTCAAGGAAACTAGTACAAGATAGAAACTCAATAAAAGTTGTTACATGAAAAATTTCCCCATTTTTCATTCATTAAAGATCAAAATAACTACCAGTAAGAGCTTCTGATCAACATGAACTGTCTAGTATTAGGTTGAATTCACATAATTCAAACCAAAAGTAGATCTAACATTTTACGTAGCCCATGCAATCTATCTCAAGCTGGACAAATTCTGTTAAGACTTTGTGAAATGTTAGAAATACTTTAAGAAACGCAGTTTGAATTTGTTGAATTATCCTCCTAAGCTTTCTGGGACTCTAGGTTGACAAATATTTAAATAGAGTAGGGAAGCCACTGACGTGACTTTACATGTTTTTGAAAATTAGTTGTTCATTTTTCTGCCTCAAACTAGAATTCACACATCTCCAGCAGGCCATATTGGCAACTGAGACCTGGAGGATGAAATGAATAAGGTGCTCATATTGAAAAACCTCAGTAAGGTTTTTCTCATGGATATTAACGTGCAGCTCAACTGGTTTGAGCTAGGGGTTCCAAAGTGGAAAGATGCTCGCCCCAGCTAACAACACATGATGGCCGATATGCTGAGTTATCGCATAAATGTTCGTAGGCTCCCTATTCCTGGAAACCATGCCGATTTGGGGCTCTACTCTGGGAGAAAGTCAGACACGATCAGCATGACAGAAGCTACACAATTAGTACCCCTTTGGGTAAGCATAAATGTCATATGGAAAGTGAAGAAAGACCAACTGAACTCAAGTTAAATAACAGAATGACAATGTTTTTAAAGAAAAAAAGCTCTCAGGAATTCTCACAGTATTATTTGATATGTAAAATTAAACTTATCTGAAAACTATAAATAAATGTCAAAACTGCCTTCCTCTGTGTATATTTCTAAATGGATGATTTTTAATATTATGTATATTTACCATTTATGTAAGACTTTTCCAAATAAAATGCAACAGCTATTAATTATATTTGTGACAAAAATCTAGCCCCAATGGGAGGGAAAAAAATGTCTCTGAGAAGCAATTTTTTTTTCTTTATTGAAGTATACTTTACATATCATGCCTTTACTCCATTTTAAGTGTACAATTAAATGATTTTCAGTGAATTTACCGAGGTGTACAGTTAATCACATAAATCAGTTTTAGAGGATTTCCTTCCCCCTATTGAGACCCCTCATTCCGCTCCCCAACTACTTTTCAAGCATGTCCCACCCCTCCACCCAGTCGCTCAGACGTGGATTTACCCCCCATTCCGCTGAGAAGCAATTTTTGTTGCTGCTTTTATAAGTTTGGTTTGTGTCTTCAGAATGCTTTGTGGAATGGCACATAGTAGAAAATCAGTAAATATTAGATGAATTAATGTTATGTTATAAACACAAAAACCTCAGTTCAGAATCATTCATTTTCTCCCCTGGAACCATTAAAAATACCACAGTGTATATAATATTACAGTATATTACAGTACACTGAGAAACGAAGAACATGTAATTGGGGCTTGGGGCATGGGTAAGGATGGGTGGTGTGCTGTTAAAAGTGACAGGAAACCAGCCCAAACTCCTTAATCCAAATGAGAATGGGAATATACGACCTCACATGACAAAAAAATTCATGGTCACACCTTCAATAAGCTCACAAGATAGTGGTGGAAACTGAAAGGCACATGGACAACTGCTATAAACTGTACGCAGGTTTTTTTCTTTCCCCCTCAATTCCTCTCCACTCCGTTCACCCCCTGTAGGGCTCTGTGAAAACTAGATCTGTCTCTTTCACTACTTTGGAAACAGTGCTTAACGTAGGGCTTGGCATGTTGTAGACACTCAAATGATGTTTGTTGTACATTAAGTGCAATGGTGAAGGTATGCATGAGATGTTGATTCCTGTCGCAGAAGAGTAGACGCGTAGAGAAAGGCGGTCTGCAGCATTGATTCTCAACTAAGAGTGGTTCTGCTCTCCAGGGAACGTTTGGAAATGTCTGGAGATACTTCTGGTTGTCACAACTGGGGGGTGCAAGTGTCATCTTCTCAGAAAAGGCCAGGGATGCTGCTAACCATCCTAAGACACACAGGGCAGCCCCCACCACAAAGAGTTATCCAGTCCAAAATGTCAATAGTACTGAGATTGAAAAACCTTTGTCCGGGTTAAGATCTTCAGCTACAGGATCTTAAATGCTCAGTGATCTTTGAGCTACTAGAATCATCATTAAGTCTTAGAGAATAACAGAGCTGAAAAGGATGTTAAAATCCTAACTGATCTGAAGTTTAACTCCAATCCCCCAACCAATAAAATCACTTCTTTTATATTATTCTTGAAAGATGGTCTGCTATCAATCTGCAGAGGCAGAAAACTCAGTTCTTTGAGTGATGATCATTTCCTTTGTTAGTTAACTATTCATATTGTATATTTTATTGAGCCAAAAGTTGCATTTCAAATTGTCACAATATGTCCTAATTTGACTCTTTTTGAGGAAGAAAGAATAAATCAATACTTTCTTCCACATGTCAGTCTTCTAGGATTTGAAAATGGTGGTGATTTCTCTAAGACTTTTTTCCCACCACCAGATTCATCATCCCACTATTCTTTAAAGCAAATAAGGAGAATGGTATAGAATATATTAGAAAACAGTGAGTGTGAATGACTGGCAGAATATGAGATGACTGGCGGTTCAGAAGATGATTTTAGCTATTGCATAGACACCGCATTAAACAATATTGAATGACACATAATCACGTAGTGAGAACATCATTTACATTTGAATTTTTTAATCCTTCTTAAGTCAAAGAGACAGGCTTAGTTTGTTACTAAAAGATCTTTTTTTTTTTTTTTTTTGAGACAGAGTCTGTGTTGCCCAGGCTAGAGTGCCGTGGCATCAGTCTAGCTCACAGCAACCTCAAACTCCTGGGCTCAAGTGATCCTCCTGCCTCAGCCTCCCGAATAGCTGGGATTACAGGCATGCGCCACCATGCCCAGCTAATTTTTTCTATATATTTTAGTTGGCCAATTAATTTCTTTCTATTTTTGGTAGAGATGGGGTCTCGCTCTGGCTCAAGCTGGTCTCGAACTCCTGACCTTGAGCAATCTGCCTGACTTAGACTCCCAGAGTGTTAGGATTACAGGCGTGAGCCACCGCGCCCAGCCCCACTAAAAGATCTTTAAGATCTCTGTATCCTTATTAATTTTCTTTTTTAACAGAGAGAGAGAAGACCTCAAAATTAGAACCTTCTGCAGGCAACAGTATCTGGCTGGAATTCAATAACATTATTTTGTTTATAATGTATTTATGGTTTGTTTATAATGTGTTTATGGTTTTCGTCTATTTATAGCAAGGGGTGCTGGCTTATCTTTTATAGATTTTGTAGAGATGGCTGCTTACTTATAGTTTTATATAAAATTTTCTAGTTAAATAATTAAGTTCCAAAAGATGAGAGTTAAAGAAAAATTAAATAAATTACAAAACAGATTTATAGGCAGGGCAAAATCAAGGTAGGTGTCATGTGTAATATCTGAAATTGGAGAAATAATGACAAAGAATGGTCACAGTGCAGACACATGAGTAGCATCATTCTGATTCCACCACTTATTTATTAGGTGATCTTAGGTGAGTTCTTTGGCCTATCCCTTTTCTCATATTAAAATGGAGATGGTGGTAATAACTATTTCACTGAGTTGTTGTATTAACTGAGACTATGCATGTAAAATGTCCAGAAGATAGTAGGTGCCTAGTAAATGTTACTTCACTTCTCCTTTGCTCTTACCTACACTGTTTATTCCCAACCCTAGGTCATTCCCACCAGTGTTTGATGCTCTTGAGGAACCCGATGTATTGGTGTGAAAGTGAACCTTGGATTTATACCAAGTGAGATCAAATCTGAGCTTCACCCCAATTTCTTCACCTCTCTGAGGTTCAGTTGTTGCAGCTTTCTTTAAAAGTGCTTTGCAGGAATGGTGTGAGATTTGACTGACATAGTATATGTGAAATCACCTAACACACAATCTAGTACATAGCAGGTCTATAATAAACATTGTCACTGCTTTGTTGTTACCATACTTAAAGGAAGAGAAGACACCTGGACCGTTGCAATGATATAAATTTTTATATTTTTAAACATAAAATATATTTTTATATTTATTTTACATATTTATAAGATATTTTATACCTTTCATATTTTTTACTTTTTTCACACTCAAGGAAATGGAGACATATTTTTATATTTTTTAAAAAATTTAACCAATGCTAAATACATTGCAACTTTTCTTCCTTGATCTTAACAAGATGCTTTTATTAAGGCAGCTTAAGTTTACAACTGTTCCAGTAGCAGCCATATTGTGTTATCTGGACATACTGTATTTTTTTTTTTGCACTAACTGCTGTTAGAATCTTTTTAATACTAACTTTTATTAGTAGCAATCCTATACAAATTAAGTGACTTCCTTAACCTAAGTCCAAGGTTTTATGTTATTACCTTGCTACATGATCACCTTCCTAGTTTTTAAACCTATGTACCAGTTATTTCTCTGTCATTCACAGATTTATCATTCACAAACCAATGACCCAAGGTATTATTAAAAGACATGAACAGGTCAGGGGCAAAGACAGAGCCCAGTGGCTCACCTGTAGAGACCTCACTCCAACCTCACCTTGACTATTAATCAATACTTTTTTTTTTTTTGAGACAGAATCTTGCTCTGTTCCCCAGGCTAGAGTGCCATGGCATTAGCCTGGCTCATAGCAACCCCAAACTCCTGGGCTGAAATGATCCAGCTGCCTCAGCCTACTGAGTAGCTGGGACTACAAGTGAGCACCACCATACACAGCTATTTTTTTTCTATTTTTAGTAGAGATGGGGTCTCGCTCTTTCTCAAATTGGTCTTGAACTCCTGACCTCAAGTGAGCCTCCTGCCTCAGACTCCGAGAGTGCTAGGAATTTGGCATGAGCCACCGCACCCAGCAAGTCAATATATTTTGATTTGGGGATTCAATCAGCTCTGATTTCTCCAAATTATATTATCAATTACATGATATTTCTGCAATTCACCCTCAAAGATTTTATAAAATATTGTCTGATGCCTTGCTGAAGTCAAGATATACCATGCATTCTGTTATCATTTTTATTGCTTATTGCATAAAAAAGGAGATTTTCCCTTCAAATCATAAAATTTAGTATTTCTATGAAAAACTACAGTACTCATTAATTTCACTCTTGAGTGCCTTTCAGTAATAGTTTTAATAATGCTCATTCAAACATTAAACGGAGCTTGACGAGGACGGAGATCTACCCTATTCATCCTTCCATCCCCAGTACACAGCATGTCTTCCTCAGAGTAGATGCCCTTAGGTAAAGACAGGAGAGCAAGGCGGGTAAGAGCCTGAGATTCAAAATCAGACAAAGCTGAAATTGAATCTTGAATCTGCTGCTTGTGACTATGCAGCCTTGTTATGTGGCTTCATTGTAGATCTCACTTTCTCAAAATGAGCGTACAAATACCACCTCTGTTTCACTAGAATAAAGTGAAATAATATACGTATAATTCTTAGCATGGTAGCTGGAATATATAAGGTGCTCAACATACTATTGCTGTATTTTATTATTTAACCACATGATTACTTTTGTTGATTGGAATTGAAAACACACAGACACACAGAAATAGGCCATGATGTCCAGGACCATACTTTAATTCATCCTTCGCAAAAAAAAAAAAAAAAATTGATTGATTTGAAAAAGAGTATAAAAATGGATCAATTCTGCCAATGAATCACTAACTGTGGATTTTGCTGTAGATAAAAACAAAATGAGTGGAGCAGACTGTATTTAGGTGACATTGTCTTCCCTGAATTGTAGACTCTTGTGATTCCAGAGAAGCATTGCTCAACAAGCAAGCAACCAACAGGAAACTCAAGAGTTATTGCATATCGTTGGCCAATATGATCTAGGCCAACCACTTTCTTTCCCAGTACCACGGTTCCCCCAAAGGAGTCTGCTCACTGGGATATTCTCAGCTCCTAACAACAGTACCAGGACTGTCAAGCAGAAGCTGCTCTGCTTTTTCGCATGGCTTATCAACATTAATTCCGTTCTATGTGCTCCTTTCGACCCAGCTTCTTTCCCAATAGATTTTGAGGCAGGATTTGTGTGCACTTACAACACCATAACAACAGCCCAGTGCTTTCCCAGAGCACAGTAGGTTTTACGGAGAGTCTTCAGAAATACGAATTTAGGTTTCATCATCAGCCAGGGAGCTATGTAGGGGAGGCAGAGTACCTTGCATTTTATAGATGAAGGAATTGAGATAAACAAACATGAAATGTCATGTCCAAAATCACAACACTAGTTCCCTAAGATTCTCAGATCTTTGGCAGGTAGTTTAAGGCCCTTTTCATTACCCTGTTTGGTCTCTTATCTGATTAAACTATTTCAGCCAAAAACTGGTGTTTATCCCTATTTGCCAAGCCCCTTCCTCTTCCCTACTCCTCCGTTTATTCTCTTATTCCTGGTCTTCCTGTTCCTTGTTATACCAATGGCTTCCACTCTTTCTACAACAAGAAAATAGAGGATTCTATAGGTTCTTACACACTAAATGAGAAACACAGGGAGAGTTCAATGTGTAACCCAAAGGACCAGATTGCCAAGCATCAGAACTTGATCATAGCACACTCCTTGAGAGCTCAAATTCCAACATAATGGGATTGGAGATAGGATTTCAGTCCTTCCTGTAGGCTCTCCTGACTCATGTCTTGAACCTTGCACTAACACAGCACTGCATTATACAGAGTGACTATTTTGGACCCCATTCATAGAGTGACAGCAGTGTTTTATTACGGTGGAATTTCTAGCATCATTTGGGAGAATATTTCTAGGAAGCCAGTTAGCATAAAAGGAAATGAGGGAGCTTTCCTAATTCTCTTTAAATTGTAACCAGAGAGGACATCTATTCTGCCCATGGGAAATCAGGATGATGGAAAGTTCTTGCATTTAATAACAAATGATCCAGGAATAGTTGCCATGTGGCTAAGGTCACTCAGCTAACCTAAAATATTCTCAGCTCAACATTCCCGGTGAACAATGTTCACACAGATAAACGAAGTCCAAGTAGTATCAAAACTATACACATTGCTGATTTTTAAAATGGAAAAGAATTCATGTAACAAAGTAGCTGCTATGCTAGAACCTGAAAATCAATAGATAATATAGATTAAGGCCAAAAAAAGAAAGCTCAGAGATCGCTTCCTAAGCGAAAATTACTTCTTGTTATCAGAGAAGAATAGTTCTCCAGAAATTGATTATCACTTAGGGGGCACCAAATTGCCTCCCTTTCTTTCCCTATTATACTATACTTTGGAGATGATGGGGCCCATCTCATAGTCATGTACAAATATCCAGGCTGCCCTGCATAATGGGGTCTCATAAGGCAGAGCCACAAATCTGGACAGTTCAGTCAGGTACAGGGAGATTGTTCTGGTTGGTGTTGGAGTGGTAGGAGGTGAGGGAAATCCAGGAATTATAACTATTATACTTGGGGTCCAGCAAAACCTCAGTAGGGTGGGAGGCTCTCAATGCTTCTAGATTTGCGGTCCCCTATCCCCCCACCCCCAACCCGTGACCACACAGCAGGAGGTGAGTGGCAGGTGAGCCAGTGAAGCCTCATCTGTATTTACAGCCACTCCCCAACGCTCACAGCACCATGAGAAAGGATTCTGCATTATGGTGAGTTTCATTATATATTACAAAGTAATAATAATGAAAATAAAGTGCACAATAAATGTAATGCGCTTGAATCCTCTGGAAACCATACCCCTCCCCCCAGTCCATGGAAAAATTATCTTCCATGAAACTGGTCCCTGATGCCAAAAATGTTGTTCTAGATGACCAGAGTAGTGTCCTATGAGGCATTCTCAGGGTACTAGTTTTGACACCAATCTGCATCCTCTTGACTTATTTGGAAATCTTCAGAGTGATATGGCAATAACAAAAATAGGCTAAGAGCCAGGTGTGGTGGTTCACATCTGTAATCCCAGCACTTTGGGAGGCAAGAGGATCACTTGAGGCTAGGAGTTCAAGACCAGCCTAGGCAACACAGCAAGACCCCATCTCTATGAAGAAATTTTTTTTTTTTTTTGAGACAGAGTCTCACTCTGTTGCCCAAGCTAGAGTGAGTGCCGTGGCATCAGCCTAGCTCACAGCAACCTCAAACTCTTGGGCTCAAGCAATCCTTCTGCCTCAGCCTCCCAAGTAGCTGGGACTACAGGCATGTGCCACTATGCCCGGCTAATTTTTTTATATATATATATATATACTTTTAGTTGTCCAATTAATTTCTTTCTATTTATAGTAGAGACGGGGTCTCACTCTTGCTCAGGCTGGTTTCGAACTCCTGACCTTGAGCGATCCGCCCGCCTCGGCCTCCCAGAGTGCTAGGATTACAGGCGTGAGCCACC